>JAVFBY010270869.1:0-10478 GCA_034781015.1 Tonicella lineata
CAATGCTTTCGATATTTTTATTTCATGAACAATGTTTGAAGAAAGCTTAACCAAACATGTTCGTTTGTTTGCTTGGTCTTAACTGGTGATTATTTCCAAAAATTATGAATTATTTCCATTGTCAGAGTTTTGGTGAAAAAGCAAAATGGTGAACAAACGTCAGAAAAACGTCACAAGCTCTCTGCATTAACTCAGGTAGACAGGCAGCCTCTGCCACGAACCTGTGCAATCAGTGAGGAGGTTCAGTAGTCCAAAGCGCAACCAACTGAGCCACAGTGAGGCACCTTAACAGAAATAAAATGATCGTTTTGACGGATAGAGAAGATGCATGACTTACCATCAACTACTAATGAGGCTCGCTGAATAGCTTCCCCTGTTTCACTCATGGCTTTACACATGTACATTCCCGAGTCTGACGTCCGCACATCTAAACAAAAATTATCCACTTTTATAATGTGACTGTCAGCAGATTTAAACTACACCTAGTTTTTACTTTTACTTTCAAAAGTGTGTTGCACTGACACAGGGAAGTCAATTAATTAAAAACCGACAAATCTTTTTCGTTCTAGATTATCTCTCAAGAGACAAGTTTTCAATGGACTATATACTTGAGTTTTCGTGGGTGAGTTACATCCAAAGAACACAAAATTATATATATTTATGCTTTTCAATTTTAGTATATGTTTAATTTTCAAAATTTATGTTAAAGGAGGCAAAAAATATATACGATATTAATATAAAACAATGGAAAGGAGCCTTGGTTCATTCCATATACATAATTTTGACAGCTCAAAAACATATCAACTACATGTACGGTTTGTTAGTTTGGGCTTTTATGCCATACTTTAAGTTATGTCACTCTTATTATGGCATGGCAGCCCAATGGGTAAAGGGAAGCATCCAGGTCACTGGCAACACATAAGGCCACCACAGGACAAACATTGGATTCCATACCAAATCCAATTCCTGATGGCCCTCAACTCAGAGAGCAATAAGTTAAGAAAGCTTCTGATATCAACTTCGGTAACTCTTTTGGAAAAGCAGTTTCACCCCTTACCTGATATTTGTAATGATCCAGAGTCAAGAACAGCTATTCGAGGATCAGCTGATGCGATTGGTCGATTGTTTCTGTACCAGCGTATGATTGGTTCAGGATCGCCGGTGGCTTGGCAGGGTAAGAGGGCGACACTCTGCACTGGAATGGTTTGGTTTTGAGGTCCGTATTGTATGAGAGGAGGTGGTCTAGGGTCATGATCTGGAATAGGAACCGTGGAGTCTGCTGAAACGGAATGTCCACGATGGACAAAGGGAAAAAAGCAATATAAATAAGCAGGCAGCATGCGAGGGTGCTGGTCGGAGCACTAAGAACAAACAGCCAAGTTATTCTATCAAATCATAAAATATAATCACCACGTCTACGAATTGGGCAATGTTGAAGTCTTGGGAGGGACAGGCATTTGGGTGAGGGCGCTCAGTATAAAGGGTATGTTTAGGGTGGATTGACTGACAAAATGGGGCATAGGGTAATGACTCTTTAAAACAAGTGATACACAAACAATATCAGAAATTCTATTACATTATTATAATGTAAAACAATAAAAAAAAGGTTCATACTGTCCATTAAAATCCATTTGCATCCAAATGTTCATTGATAAATGTAATTAAATTCTGATCTTAATTAAATGTACCTACATACAGTGCAAAGACTAATTCTTTTTAAAATGATTGATTTCTATGTAAATAATTGGTGCAAGCATAATTTTTAAAACTAAGAAAAATTAAAGACAACTTGCATTTTTTATGCATAAAGTACATGTAGCAGTCATTTTACTGTCATCATGCCAAAATTTGTCAGCCATGCAAAACAATGGTCTTAACATTATATGACTAAAAATCTATCATTTTCAACAGATAAATGACTAATTTGTCTACACTATAAGGGCAACTCATTAATAAAAAAAATAATATGGCTGAATTACATGCTTTAAAGTGAACTTTAATTATAATTGTTATGACTGTGCAATGGTTTGGGTCAAATATTATTCATACTACATTTGTTTTCTTTTTTTTTACACATCTGACGATTCATGTACAAAATTTAAATTATAACAGTGACACATCTTGTCCTATTTGATCTTTTTTATTTTAAAAAAAATGTTAACGCTGAATTGCAAAATTTTGGTTTTGATTCAAAAGGAACCTCTCATAAATGTTGATGTACATGTAATGGAACAGCATTCTTCTGCTTGGTTTCTTCTTAGCAGCAAGTCTATATATATTATGAGACAAAAGCTCACCTCGAACATCTATTTTGACAGTTGCCACAGTACTGCCGGCCACGCTAATAGCTTGACACTGGTAGACTCCTGCATCATCATGCTGGATATTCTCAATACGGAATGTCCCCCCTTCACTTACAGAGAAACGACCATGGTTCTGCTTTGGAAACATGAGGTCCTGAAATAGAACAGCATCAACACAGTTATATCAAATAAGAGATATATAATTATTTGTTTGATTGGAGTTTTACAATGCACTTAAGGTTATTTCACTCATATAACGGCATGGATGATAAACCGCTCTTAATGCACACGCAACAAAGTCATCAAAGGAAAAGGCAGGACAAAAAGAAAAGATGCTACAAAAAAACGTCTCCTGAAATCCCTAGACACTAGAAGCTCTTGCCAAACAATGGTGACTACTGCTGAGAAGTTAACATAGCGAAGCTTATACAAACACAGACTTATTTTTCAGTTATGACAAACAAATCCTCTTCAAGACGGAAATCATTTTCTTTGAAGAACGATTATTTAAATGGAATTCATCATTTTATTTAGTTAATTGCATCAAACCAAACACAATTGCTACACTTTGTAGATAAATGAAATGTTTACTGTGATAAAGTCAAGGCAAAATTTTAAAAAATATATATAGGCTTATGTGTGAGTTATTGTATGTAGGCTATGCCATTTATCAAAGCAGTCTCCCAAGTCATTCCAGTAATGACACATTGACATTTATCTCATTTATTCTGTGTGTTTTTTAAGGCCCCTTTTATAGATACATGTAATTTATCAGAATGGTGGCGTATTTTGATGCCTACCTGTCCAGTACCGCGGCTCCAGAAGATAGCAGGTGGAGGGCTTCCCGTCACCTGACAATCTAAGGTTAAGGTTCGTCCCACCCCCACCACCTTATCTGTAGGTTCCACCACAAAGGCAGGGTGAGCTGAAAATTGAAAATAGTACAATATTCATATTGCAGCAACACTAGAAATCAACAAGTTCATTAAGATTAATTTCAATTTTTTTTTTGCTTTAACTTCGAAAGAATATAAACATATTCAATTAATAGTAACAAAATCTAATTTATAAGAACGGATTTTGAAACAAAAAATAATTATTATCTTTAGCATTATATATAGTTCTTTTAAAAGTTAATTTAAAACTTTGATTAAAAGTTTTATTAAAAAGTCAATGTGGTGTTTGTTTAATTGGGGTTTAAAGCTGGCTTTCAAAGTTATTTCACTTATGACAGTAAGTTAGCCCAATGGCTTCAGGAAACCAAACTTAACATCAGTGGCAACAAACAAGGACGATACAGGATGAAAAACAAGAACCCATAACAAATCAGCTTCCTGATGCTAGAGAGCACTAGGGCTCATGAAACCACCTGTCCAATGTTGGGATATTAGTCTTTCATGAGTTAATCACTTGTACTGGTATATATGACATTAATCAACTACTCCTTTCAAATCTCCATGAATGACATGTTCCTGTTTATTCTAACTTTCATAATGTCCTTCAAGGAGTCTTTAAGAAGAGATTTCTTACATTGTACATTGAGTCTGGCCACTGCTTCAGTAGAGCCCACAGTATTCTCAGCTTGACAGATATACAACCCGCCATCAGACACCTGGGCTTTCTGAATAAACAAACTCTTGTCTTCAAGGAAACGAGCTCTGAAATAAATAGTTTATTTAATATTAGTAATATGATTGTGGCATTTAAATAAACTTGAAGAATAAAATCATAATAATAAAACATACTACTATAATACTATTTCTGAAATGACTGATTGGTTTGTGTTTTAACATTGTGTTTAGAGGTATTTGTCACTTGAATTGTACATTCTTAGTCATAAATATTTAATAGTTGGTAAGCTGTGGCAATTTGTGTCCAATAAAAAAATACTGCTGAGATATCTAACCACCTTCATTAATATGAGATTCAGACAAAGTGTAATGAATTTAGGTTGAGTAGGGTGGGAGGATTTGGCACAATGTTGGAGCCTTCTAGCTAGGGGTGACTAGTGTGGAGGGTACATGTTTAACTATTGCAATAAGGATTAAGCCACATGATAGGCCCTTCTAGCCCACAGACTATGTTTCTACCAGAGGCTGGTTGCACCAAGTGCTATCATATTTAATTACAGAACCTAACACCATAATATGAAACATCTATCTCTGCTTCCCTATTAGTGATTTAATCTGGAAATCACATCTTCTCTAGACAAGGGGTTTATTCAAGGTATTTACTCTTCATTACAATCCTTTGTCGAATCGTGCGACTCAAACTGGAATATACAGCTACGATTTTGATTGGCTGCATAGTAACTTCCATGCAGACAGGCTGGTAGCATTGACTTTGATGATGCATGGGCCTGTGTAGTGATGATCTATTGCAATGCCTATGTAGTTGTAACCACTTTACTCAATAGAGGGCGTGGTTGTATATTATGGTTATAGATAAACGATCTTCCAAGGGATTGTAATGCAGCGTTGCTCTGAATAAAACCCTAGGCTAGCCAAGATGGGATATCATTGACTGATCATCCTGTGAGGAACTGGGCCCAGAAGAATAGAGTATTTCTACCTTTCACTAGTTATCTGCCCTTCCTCTTTCCTCCAGTTTATCCTAGGCTCTGGATCCCCAGTAGCTTTACATTTTATCAACACATCAGTATTCTCGTCAACGGTCACATCCTCCGGGGTTTGTACTATCTTTGGTCGTTCTGCAAAAACAATCATTTTTTATTTTAATGTTGAAAAACAACAACAAAAATCCACAAGTTTAAATCTTAACCGGTAAATGTGTGAACAATTTTATGAGGTTGTCAATGGTTCATTTTGTTGCTATGAAACCTTTGCGTCCAAAGATACAGACTTACATTAAATGTCAATATACCTTTTATAACATTGGTGTTAAGTTAACAAGCACCATTCAGAGCCATGTCGAAAAAAAGAGCAAATTGAATATACAATTATGTAGGTGGAATTACGTTGTGTGCTGAAGGAAAACCACATTATTTTTTAAGATTTTTTTCAACAACAAACTTAGTCAATTCTTATCACAGGAAAAGGAAATCTTTTTGTGTGTGTTTGTTTCGTGCTCTATCTGTAACACATTGGTCCCTTCAGCATTTAGAAACGCCCCGACAAGATGACAGGACGATCTTGGTCTAGGCCTTGGCAGACATCTAAATATAATCTATCAACGGCTTGTCAATCCTAAAGTGACTTTGCCAGTAAAAATCCACTTGTCTCAGAATCTTTCATAATCTTTGTGACAGCTGCCAGCAATAAGAAACTGTTTTCCACTAGCGCACTATTCTATTACTCATTCCATAGCATAAAAAATCATGACTAAAATACAATATACTGTATAAACAGCTGATTGTCTATGGAGATACTGTCATCAGCAAACAGATTTGTTTCAAGAAAAAACATATCCATTTCAACGGGAAGCAAGATTGATTTCAAGTATATTAATAACAATCAAAAGAATTTCAAACAGTTGCAATCTTTTTTTTTTTTACATAATATTCAACATGGTTTTACAGTAGCCCCATTAAATAACACTGACGTTTTCACTACCATAGCTATGTTAACTTGCATGTATGTTTCTATTTTTTCTGTAAATTAAAGATAAATATAGGAAAATCAAAGAAACTGGATAAAGGGCCTATGTTAGGCACATAGTTCAATTTAAACTCCTTACTTAAATAGGATGTTTAATGTTAGAACAATGTAAGCAATATACATAAAAATGTTCCGAGTTCATTTAAGCGTATGATATATTTTTATTTGGATATGTGCTCAGCAACAGAAAACATAACATCACCGTGAGTAGACTAAAATATATAAATTGATATCTTTCGAGGAGAGGAAATAAAATAAATGACTAATAATTATAAATAATGTGTTTTTAATATTGTGTATTGTGGAGAAGCCAGTTACTCAAAGATGTATCAATTTTAATTCTAGATTATATGATCAATGTCACAACATGGGCCCATCTTTTATCAGCTTTCAATGATTCAATTTGGGATAAGTAATGATGTGTTCTTTGAACAACTGACCCCAAAATTAGGATTTTAAGTAGATTATTAGATCAGCCTGGTGTTGCAAAGTGGGGAATAACTTGGGACACCTATATGTAATATCTTACCTAATACTGATAGCTTGACAGGCGAGGCCTCTTTCTGGCCACCAGTGTTATAAGCTACACAGGTGTACACTCCCGAGTCAGATTTCTGTGTTTGAGCAAACAGGAGGTCACCCGAATCAGATATCGAAACTCGACTACTCTGTGTCAGTGTCTCTCCATCCTTTAACCATCGTATACGCGGTTCAGGTTCGCCTTTTGGAGGTCGACATCGTAAAGTAGCTTTTTCGTTCACGGCCACAATGGTATTTTGTGGTGTCTCTCTAAAGTCGTCTCGTAAAACTGAAAATATAAAGATATCGACGTCAATAAATGTATGTCCGATTATTTGATTATTTGAAGGCATTGCATTGTTTGAGGGAGGTTAGAATCTACAGTTTGAGATGATTAAAAACAGATCCTCAATGCCCCAAAAATATCTCACAACAGTTTATGACTGTTAAGAACTATTTTCATTTAAAACAGCCTTTTCGTTTTTGATTTCGGAACAAAACCATGATAGCAGATTATAATGTCAAAATATATCATCAACTTACAAATATTTGGTATAAAGCATTGCCATCTTCATTCAAAACAATTGATTAAACTACCTCTAGTTGTGGGGAAACTTAATCTTTTTGTTTGCTTAAAATTGAATTATTTTTTTAGCTGTTGGTTTACAGTTAATAACAGTCCAAATCTGAGTTGTCCATGTACATTGCATCTTGATAACTAACCAATTTATTTGAGTTGTAACTATATAATTGTCTGAGAATGGAGAAGAGACGTCCATAAAATGTGATTCTAAATGCGCTCAATCCCAGGCCAATTGTCTTTTACTGGAGGAACCCTTACAAGCAATCTGTCTACAAAAATAACACACAGTAACAATGACTGGTGTCTTTTAGACTAAGATGACTCACAAGAATGCCAGGAGAATTGTTCTGTGAAGGAATGAAAAATAACCATGAATTGTCAACAAACAAGAATTAACACCAAAAAAACATAGCCAGACAATGACGTCTAAAACACGTCTTGTCAGTAATGAAGAAAGTCACCACTGTTTTGGGTCGTCTTGAGTTAGCAAAAAAACTGTAAAACCGTTCATATCACTTCAAAAAAAGCTAAAAGACATGATCCATTGCAAAAAAAATGAAGACAGGACTGAAGAAGCATTGCAGGCTCATTCAATCAAAATAAATAGAAGGCAATATAAATAGCGATGCAATGAGGGTATTTTCTTAACCCTTCTCCAAATAGTTCGGCATGCTATAATGGAACAGCGTTGCCTTCAAAATGAGCACCCTAAAAAAAGATTTACAGTTCAACCGGTTATTCTAGCTCCTAGCATTTGCACCAATGTATATTTATTTATAACAAAACTAGATTAATTGCTTGTTACGCAAGAGTGTCTATAAGGAAACATACGATCATTCCTCAAAGGCATATTTCAGCACAATCATGAACTGTTTCCATTGGAATACCATACAAAATCAGGGTACATCCATTTTTACATATACTGTTAATAATTTACATGTGTTGCGCTGTGTTTGCCAAGGAAACATATGGTCAAAGGATATGTGAATGTGTGAAGTGGGGAGTGTAAGTCATAAATGCCGCAATGGTAGAACTTGTATCTACCTCGTCCTAACTGTCATGTATTGATGTGCTTTCAGATCTCATAGCTGTGCAATACCGACACGCAAGACGTGACTTAATCAATGTCATATCATCAGCATTTCCTTCAGTAATCAATGCAGCCAGACAACAAAACGAGCGACATTTCACAGCCAAGGTACAGTATGACGGCTTCACAAGCTTCATGCTCGTTTCAACACACATAGAAACAGGAACTAGTCCTACATGTACATCAAACTGTTTGTATAGTATATTGTAGTTCACATCCGATCCGATACAAAAATCATTTCCTTTTTTAATTCAAGAAAACAATCAAAGAAGGAAAATCAAGCAGATGAGCTCTGTGTTATGTCACTTTGACATATTAAAAAATGACTATTATACAAGCATGTTAATGCTATGTTCATAGTGTACATTAGCATAAAACTGCTTTTTATTTACATAACAGTTTTAATATAATTCTCTTGATATTCCAATTAGATTTACGCTTAAGAAAGTAATTCTTTAAACCTTCAGGAAAAAATAAAAGAACACTGAGAATTCAATCCAACTAGAATTCCCACAGGTTAGCAGGGTTTAGGACTACTAATTGTGCTTGCATAAGCCATTATTAAGACTTGCCCAAAGCAAATATTTCTAGCACATTAGTTTGAAAATCTGCAGTTTTTCACCGTTGAGTTAATACCATCATGCTGAACAAAAACTAAAAGGCTGCCAAAGGCCAGGATTTGTTTAAGTCAGTGATATGTGAAGCTCTTTATGAAAATCCTATTTTAAAAGATGTAAGATCAAGGTAAGAAGCTGTTTGCGGGATCCAATTCTTGGCCTCCATGGCGCCCTAAAGCTTTTAAAGATTTCAAGGAAAAAATTATAAGACACTCAATTATGTGAACTGGAACTTTGCCATGCTTTTTTTTGTTTGGGACATGTTTCTTCCAACTGCAACCATTAAATTGTCTAACAATAAAAACAGAAAATTTAAATGACAGCTGCGCTGTAAAATACATTTTATGATAGATTCGATTATCAAGGTTTGTGTCCAGTAGCTTGAAGTTAAATAGCAAATAATTTCCAGAGATTATCACTGTTGTGCAAGTAACTGACATACTAGAAAGTCAGTGCTATTGTAATCTGTTAACCCTCCAGTAAGCAATTGTTGCACGAAAACTACTTTAAATTAAATATCTAATATCTAATTGGCCAAACATGTTCATACATGAACACAAGCAGGTAAACATTTAAAGGTTCTCCCAAATGGGTATTAAGTTTGGCTTCAAGGGCTACATTTATAATTAAAAAATGATAAACTACCTTTTAAAAAAGTCCAATATTTTTCTGATTTTGGTCAAGTGTCTTATTTAACTTTCTGCTTATCCAACTTTCCCCTGGTTACGTCACTGACATTATGCTATAGTATTGTGGATTAAAATCTCCTTGTTACGTCACCCGATTTTTAAAGCCTAATATATCCATAACTAATGTGAATTATTTTATGAACCAGATTATAAATCTCACATCAGTTAATACTGTATTTTAAAACAATTTGGTGGTGTAGACCATTTGGGAGTACGTTTAATGGCAGCAGGTGCCTATAGAACATCTCATTCAAAATGCCGTATAATGTAGGGTGCAGTCTGAACGACAGGTGATCAATTTGACTTGATAACCTGAAGTTATTGGGAATTTAAAACTATTATTAAAAATAAATAATACACATGGACACAAGGACTTTCCAGTTAAGAAGGCTAAACGATAAACACCTTAATTATTTTATTTAGATTAAAGTTTGGACATTTTAAAACATAAAAATACTTTTTTTAGACTTAATTTAAAAATTTGACACATTTTTAACGCACTATGCTAGTAAAACAGTTACTGATACTCTTAGTGTGTTTTTTTATTAAAAATTATTATTGTGATATACATGTATTATTACTTAATATTAAAGGCTTATTTCTATTTTAACAATAGGTTTATTTACTCAGTCTGAAGGTCTATTCCTACTTCAATTGTTAGGGTATTTACAGTGATGGAAATTTAACCCATGTCTGTCACATTAAATCGATGAGTTGAGATAACGTTAGTACTGTATTCCAATGGTGATCCATCAAGGTAAACTCAACTAGCCATGGCTACATGTTCCAGCTAGTTAAAGTTGAACAACACTTTAATGAAGATATACTCATGATGAGAAGTTGGCATGCAATTCAAGTACAACTTAAAATTAAGGACATTAGGGGTTGATACAAGTTACATCTCTACTAGCCCGGCCCCTCGGATGACAGATAATATACACTTACGTGTAGCCTATTGTCAATCATGGCAGTTGTACGTAAATTTCTTTAGGTAACTTCAAACAAAAAAAATATTTAAAAAAAACTGAGTAGGCTATTTGTTTTCAGGTACGGTACCTAG
>JAVFBY010270980.1:0-10476 GCA_034781015.1 Tonicella lineata
ATAATTTTCATTTTTGCGGTATTATTTTAGTTTATGAACTAACTTTGACACCACTTAAAATCGTTGCTGTCTGAATTGACTGAAAAAGCGAATTTTGAGGGCGTATGCCACTTTAAGGTGCAGCGCTAATAGCAGATTAAATCACTAATCCAGGAATAGTTGTACAGTAATTATTCATCACTGAGTCATCGAAATGGCTGCTGATATCCGTACAAAAAATACATTCCATGTATAAATCGTTATTAGTTTTGACCCTAACAAATATTGAACCAAATGATTTGCAGCAATAAATTCAAGGATTGTGGGTTATCAAGTAAAGAAATCTTCAATGTATAGGTAAACTTTTCAAATATTATTTCATCGCTTGAAAGTCATTGCTACAAGATCTCAGATGCAGAAAAAAGAAAGTAATCAAATTAAGATTTATTTTAATTCTAGGGGGGGGGGGGGGCACATTTACGGGAAACTTGGCATAAGAAGTATGAATATAATTACCAAGGTTCAGTCTAAATGTTAAAACAAATTGGGGATGGGAAAATTCTAAACTTTTTTTTAATAATCAGAGAACTTGTGCCTATACTATTCTTTAGTGATTTCATGAATGGATGTCAAATTTATTTCACGTCTCAAGGATTGTAAAAAAAAACTCACATTAAATGTGGATGTTTTCTACTCCAAACACCCTCTGCCAAACAATTCAATGCACAATTTTGAGATTTTGTTTATTTTCAAACAAAAACAATCAATAAAAATGTGGACTAAACACTGCAAAAGAGCACACTAAAGGCCCTTTTATACTGAACGCGACCGCGACCGCGAACGCGACCACTGCGACTTTCCGCGCGTCTTTCCGCGCGAATTATCATTTATACTGAAAGCGGCGATTCGCGCGGAAAGTCGCAGCTATGATGCTCCTCTTAAATATTCTAACAGGAATTCACCTTATTACGCCCTCTGGTGAGCAAATGTATGATAAATAAAAGAGGAATCACATGCATTCAAGCTCTGATCATGGCGGACTATACATCATCAGAGAGCGAGAACGAAGTGTTAGCAATATACTTGCTAAATAAAAGAAGAAAACGAAAACAACACAGGCGTATATCAGTACACGAAGTCTTCCAGAGGCGTCGTACGTACGGTGAATATCATCACCTAGTGCAGGAACTTTCTTTCCACCCAGACAAGTTTTACCAGTATTTTAGAATGTCGGAAAACCAGTTTGACTATGTCCTAGGACGGATAGCAGAAGACATTCGGAAAGACGACACCAATTTTCGAAAAGCAATCAGTCCGAGAGAAAGGCTTGCCATTTGTTTGAAGTAAGCTCTGTGTTACATTAGTATAATTGTAAAGTGGTGTAGTTGTATATATTAAATAGTGGGCATAATAATATATACTCTTGTATTATTTGTCCAGTAAAGAAAATAAGCTTGCATTGAAAATAATTGATTTCTTTTTTTTCGGTCGCGATAATGATGATTTTTTAAATCTGAAATGTATTATCAGGTAAGAAATAAAGTTTACAGTGTAGTGTAACTAACGCCATTAAAATCAGATGACGACGGCATAGAACCACTGCTAGCGCTTTCACCAATATGTGAACCTCCGATTCTGTCTGGATACATGTTTTGACTGCCTTGCATTCCTGCGTTGGGATACAATGTATAGGACGAGTATTCGTGAGAAAATTGTTGGGGAGGCACTGGCGTTGGATACAAGCAGGACAATTCTGTCTTGTGTACAATTTCATGGATTTTAAATTTAACTTCAGCCTGCTGACGAGCAGGAAACTTCTTGATAGTATCAGCCATTGACTGTAGAAACAAGTCAACTGCATCCGTTTTTTCAACGACCTTGGCTGGGGCAGCGGCTTTCTTTTGAAAATAGTCGCATATGGCTTTTGTCCACCTCGTCATAACAACGTTTCCCGTTACGTTTTGGGTTTCTTTTAGATGGACTCCATGACGAGGCAACTGTTCCCAAATCAGCTTCTGTAGGGGTTTCGAGCGAACCTAGGTCAAGGTTTCCCTCAACCAAACCAACTTCATTCTCGTTTTCGGACGCTATGGGTTCGAGAAGTTCCTCATCCAATTCGTCAAAATTGCTCGATGTTCTAAAAAAGAATATATAAATTCTAAACAATTCAGTAAATAAAATCACAGGTTGAATCCGTTTAATATAGGTCATGTATCCTCATTCTACAATGTAAAACGTTAATTATAGTAATTTTTTTAATATGCGTTGTGTGGTTCTTAGTTTACTGATATCGTACGGGACAAGAAAAGGTTTGTTTACTTACGGTCGGTCGACAAGGAAAGGGGCTAGGAAACCCAATGCCTTTGCATATTTGTACTCCTTTATATTTGTCCAGGCGTCACCACTTCGTGTCCTAGTTTTTCGACGATACTTTGACAAACCATCACGCACATTTTTCCACCGACTCTCAACCTCCTTTGCTGAAAAAAAAAATTGCATAAATTATTTTTTTTGTTTTAGATTTCTGTCAACGGGTGATTCTTACAGGACAATAAGCTTTAGCTATCGCGTAGGGTTATCTACAGTATCACAAATAGTCCCTGAAGTTTGTGAGGCCATTTGGAGACATTTACAACCACTTCATCTCCCGGCGCCCTCAACATCACAATGGCTCCAAAGTGTCGAAGGGTACAATACTAGATGGAACTTTCCAAATTGTATTGGTGCTCTTGATGGAAAGCATATACTTATCCAAGCACCTCCAAATTCTGGATCAAAATATTTCAATTACAAGAAAACTTTCTCTATTGTTTTATTGGCCCTGGTGGACCACAAGTATTGCTTCACTGCCATTGATATTGGATCATATGGTTCCAATAACGACGCTGGTATCTTCAGGAAAAGCATTCTGGGTAGGAAGATGGAGAATGGTACACTGCAGCTGCCGGCTGATAACCACCTACCGAATGCCGAAGATCGGGGGCAATTTCCTCACTTTATTGTAGGCGATGAGGCATTCCCACTCACGAAAAATCTCATGCGTCCATTCCCTGGTACTGGTTTAGATGATGCTAAACGCATATTTAATTACAGATTGTCCAGGGCTCGCAGAGTATCCGAGAATGCTTTTGGCATACTTGCGAATAAGTGGAGAATATATCACCGAAAGCTACCCCTTTCATCTCAGAACGTGGATTTTGTTGTCAAAGCTACAATTGTGCTACATAACATGATACAAAGTGAAAGTGCAGGTGGTATTCAAAGCCTGCCTCATGATTATTTCCAAGAAAAAGGCATCCATGACGGTATTTTGAGACCAGTGAGAAAAAGCGGACATCACGCGGGAAAGGAAGCTTTACAGATTAGAAATGCGCTGAAAGAATATTTTGTCTCACCTCAAGGCGCAGTTGCGTGGCAACAAAATGCATGTTTTGGAAGGGAATAACAAGCATTCCATAAGGTGTGAAAATGCCAAATATACAGCCATTAGCAGAGTGGATAAAGCTGGTTATGATATGACAACAGTGACAGACAGTGGAGGCGTTTTTTTTTTTTTTTGGTGTGATATTTCTTCTTATTTTTCTTATTTCCTCCTTTTTTCTTAAAATCACAAATCAGAAAATTATTTTTGAAACACTAGCTATGCTTGAGAAAAAAAACACCAGAAAAACATATATTTAGAACTATATATAATATATATGGTTTTAAAAAATGACAGCAAAACTTGACCCTGGATGAAAGATACAATCGACTATACAATATGCTGGGCTTCATATAAGACGGCATCGCTACAGGCACAACATTGTTTAATTTCTTGCATGGTTTGAATTCATATGGTATTGATATATCTGAAAGTATAAATACACATCTTTATAAGCTATACTAACCTGTTAACTCAACAGATTTAGCTATATCACTCCATATTTGTTTTTTGGTTTTAACGTCTTTGAAGTCCCGACGACTTTTATCAAACAAGATTGGGTTTTTCGGTACTTCCAAAATGACCTGTTCTGTCTTGTCTTCTGCCATGGCGAGACTGAGTGAAGGGTGCACTGGTTCAAAGGTCGCCTAGATTACATGCCCTCTGAACACGCCCTCTGATTGGCTGGTTAAATTTGTTCGCGCGAACTATTACCAAAAAATCGCTCTGGAAGCGATCGCTGCGGTTTTCCGCGCGAACAAAATTTTGGCCGCGTTCGCGTTCGCGATCAGTATAAATGGCTTCATTGATAATATAGTTAAACGATCCAATGCGACCGACGCGGTCGCGTTCGCGTTCAGTATAAAAGGGCCTTTATAGCGATTGACTCGGCTGTGGAAAAAACGCGGGGATATATGTAAAATAATTAAAATATCCACGAGAATAGACAATATTTTATTTAAAAATATGTTTTACAAAACAAATTCAGAAACATTAGGGATATAGACATGACTGTAGACATGACATTTTGTTGGTTGTAAATCTAGTCTGCAGCAGTCTACTATTTCACATTAGACAACCTTTAATCTCCTTAAATAAATAAATATTTTGGAAAAGAAGTCTTCGTTAGAACCATTCAACTAAACATTTCTTGACTTTTTGTCAGAAAAAGTTTCGAATTTTATGGCATAAACTGTTTACTTTTTCACATCGATTGTTATGAATCTTTCATGGCAGCCATTTTGATGACTCAGCGACGATGAGCAGATACGGTAAGCCTTCAATCATAGTTAAATGTAATACTTTTAGGTAATTCTAAATTTTTACTTTGCCTATAGAAAGTTGAGGGTGGAAAATTAACGAAAAGTTATTTTGGACGAGCATGTCTCTTTAAAGGGAAAGACAACTGAAATTCAACCAGGTTTCAGAATTTTCTAAGTGTTATTGTAAAAATATATGCCTGTATTCCTGACATTGGTCCCAAAGTCATTATAAGTGACGTCAATTGGGCCGAATTACAGCGACTTTAACAGTATAGTAAATGGGAGCTTTGTTAAAGTCGTTGTCATTCAGCCCCATTGACGTCACTACCGATATTCAAAATAGCTCGTTCTCCGTTACGATGACTTTGGGACCATTACAATAAATATTGACATATATTTTTAAAATTACACTTGGAAAATAATGAAATCTGGTTGAAATTCAGTGGACTTTCCCTTTGATAACTAAGCCGATTATATATACGACCAAAGGGAATCCTGTTTTAGTCGGTTTCGAAAAAGAACGTTATTAAAGCGCACATATAACGTGTACATCATACCAGAAGTCTATTAAGCCGAAATATGATTCGAGCCATTCACACACATCAACGGCAATGCGTTTTATAGAGCCCTTATACGTTTCATGTCACGTTGACTGCGCAGTATCTGAGTTTCGATCAATTCGCGGAGTTTCTTCTTGTTCGAATCGACTGACGTATTATTGGTCGACAAGAAATTCGTCCAGACCGTATATGCCGTTGCGCGTTTTCCACTATATGTAATTCTCCATCAACCTTTTCCATTATCGAAGATTTCACAGCGGCAGCCATCATTATTTTGTAAACATGTAGATAACATATTACCCATGATTCCACATTCAATTTGAATCTGAGCGACTCCTATTTCGCTCTAGAGAGCGCTTCTTCAACAATCCGTGTTGACTTGAGCTTCAATGTAATTGATGTGTGTCAATAGCTGATTTCAAACTTCGGGTTAATAGACTTATGATGATACTAATGTCGTGCTAAGCTTGTACAGGTAGTAGGCCCCCTACCCAGCTTCTATTAAAGTCGTATTAAAGTCTTTGAAAGGTCGTACTGATTCGTTCTTTACCCGTACATAGATCGTGTTTAGTTATTTCTTGGTAACCTCGTACTTTACTCAGTCCTTATCATGACATAATGGCCAATGTATAAGATAAAAGTGGCGACTGTGAGCATTGAAAGCTCGTTATACATCGTGAAAATGAGAGAGAGGCCTGATCGCCAGTCAGCACGAGCTGTTCAAGATGTATCAGGATGTATGCCGAGCTTTGTTAGGAAAAACGTAAGACCTGAGGACGATATATTACAAGAGCTTTTAAGAGAGTTTAGATCTCGCTCTACATCACAACTAGTTCGTTATACATCATACCTAACATCGTGCAAGTGGGCGAGAGGCCTTAGGAAACCACATTGAGTACAATATAAATATACTTTGTTAGATTGTTCAAGCATAGTTCTAGCCCTAGAAAATGAGCTCTGGTTGATTTCATAACCGAGAGCCCTAATCAATGGAGAAAAAGCGTTGACTATTAGAATTTTGGATTTGAAATTCCGTTTCACGGCTTTCAAATACCAAGAAAATAAAACAAAAACATATGTTTGAAGACTTACCTTACACAATTAATCTATTACGAACACGATCCAACAACCGTATATCCAATATTCAGAATTAAATTGCTGCCTGACGACTGTTTCTTAACGAGCTTCGCCAAAACCGAACCAAAAGTCAACACAAGTCATACCACACACTATTATAACATGGCGGATGGTCAAAGATTACAATGGCGATTTCACCGGAGCGTTTACTATAAGTAATAAGCGATGGAACTGTGAGCTAGCATAATTCGTGATTTGTTGAAAACAGTTCTCTTGGTTAGCGCTGGCTCGTATATAGTAGAGCCTGGGTGAGTACTTGGTTCGATAGTTCTTGAACTTTGGAACATACAAATAAATAATGGAATTCATCCCAATCCTGTTAGTATGACATAATTTGCAGTAGCGTTGAATATTTGGAAGACTATTCCGCCTGCCAGTTTCTACACAGACACAGTGTGTGATTTTAAGTCCGAAACTTAGTTATTTGTTTAGCATTTTTGTCGAGAATGGTTAAATACTCATCAAGACCTAATCCATTAAAACATTCAGTACATTTTACCTTTTGACATCTCTAGCATTTCTCCAAACTTCGTTAAAATATATTTTCAATGTTCTTTCGATCAGGCCTTAGCACCACTGTTCACGTTCATCCAAACTAGGTACAAAATACTTTGATGAATTCTTAAAATTTCTGAAATTGGCAGTAGCCGAAGTTCTGTTCCATTAGAGCGAACTTAGGCACTGAACATGCAACATATTTTTTTAAACGACCAACTGTGATCAACAAAGGAGAAATTCACCTCTTTATGTTGAACTCCTATCCAATAGATGTTCATAATATGTATAATTGACCAACCTGTATTTCCATCAACAGCTTTCTCACAGGAATGTCCGATGTCTAACTGAGTCGAAGCACTACACGACGACCCGGGTGCTACGTTGATCTCCCCTGTAATAACAGTTAAATGCCATTCATTAATCACAAATACTGTGTGCCTGCCTGGTGGACGTGACTTATTCACAGACGAAGCCATTGTGCATGGTGTGTTACACCTCCCCACGGCAAGGGTCAATACGTGTAGTAGTTCAATCTTCTACGTGTTCACCCGTGTCCGCAATAGCCAGAATTCCTGTGCTAATAAATCATTGGATAAAATCAGGGGCTGAAGCTGATTCTTCGACCAATCGACATCATTTGGTAGGCTATGTCCTCAGATCTACATCGCGACAATATAATACCGAGGAGGTAATGTAGATCTGATTTTAATCAGATTGTGGCAGTATGTAGATGAGAGGGCGAAAATTGAACTTTTAAGTAAAAAAGAACGTGTTTTCTGGCCGTTTAAAATTAAAAGTTTACAACCGATGTCCACCAGATTGAATATACATTATAATTTCTGTTATGGGGCCTCTAAACATGATGGAGAACGCAATACCTCCTCCCGGTCATGATATATCGGGGATAGTTGGACTTGCCCCGGGGCTGAACAAAAGTAAGGCATTTATATGAGAAAACTCTTGAAAGTCAAGCCTTTACTATTGAACCCACCACCTGCGCATGCCTTATTGGTTGGATATATAGGTCTATAAAGCCCTATTATGACGTGTTATTGTTTTCAATATTAGCCGCAGAAAGACTAAGGCTGCAAATCAAGAGTGAAAAATACCCGCATAAATGGACTTTGTGTTACCCCGTAGCTCAGAGAGCTCTCACCAAACCCATTTAACACAATGTAATTAGAAGACTATTTAATAAACTTCTGATGTAATGTAAAAACAAAATCATCTAGGCATCACTCGAGTTATGCAGGTCATTCTGCTACCACAATCATAACTGCCGTCATATAGATGAAATACCCCGGACCCCCAAAAAACAAACCACCCTAATTAACGCCGACACAAGCACAGCGAATTCGTCCTAATTAGGGCTTAATTCTCTCCTAATAAGATCTTAGTTATCTCGCAATTAGGGCTTAATTATCTCATAACTATATTAATTACCTCCTAAGTAGGACATTATCTCCTAATTAGGAGAAATCTTTCTCCTAATTAGGACTTATTGTGTCATAATGAGGATTTGTTATTTCATAATAAGGACTTAATTTGCACCTAATTAGGAAATAAAATGCTCCGAATTCACAATGTGAAATGTCCTAATACGCTGCTGTCGTTTCTCTAGTTAAAATATGACATTTTATATTTAAAGGCCCACAATGTATTTTAGAACAATCTGTCTTGTCCTCTTCTGGAGGAAAATATGAGTTATTTTGGTGTCAGATGATTTATGGTTCATAACCGACACGGACAATTTACACAGTACGCGACACTCTCGTTGTTCGTAAAAATTTCAAGCAATATACTTATCATAAATGTTCTACATTTGTGAACTGCATTACCTAATATGTTTGTTTTGTTTTTTTTATGTATAACGTAGTACTTAGGTTTCCGCTATATATTGACTTTGCAATTCCGCTGTTTTTGGTGAAAACCCAGAAAGAAACCCCGTAAAGCCACTCCAAGATATCCGCACTCAACCTGAAAAAGATACCTTATGATACTTCATAATCAGTAGTGTTTGGTTTGAGTCGCCTGTTGTTTCACGGCCTGTGTGAATGGGCCTTTAGCCACGACCTACAATAGTTTGATTAACAAGTCAATAGAGAAAGAAACGGTAACAGTTCGACCGTCCGTCACACTGTTTTTAGGCTTTAGCAAACATTCACATCCAATGTTTAATGTTTTTACCCCGTGGGCATCTATGCCCAATGGGGTCTAAAGCCCACTAGAGTTCTTGTTGTCGTTGTTGTTCTTCTTCTTCTTGTTCTTGTGGACACTTCGTTAAAAATGCTATTTCTCGGTATTTCATGAAACTTGACCGGGTGATAGAAGAGATCAATACAAAGAACTAATCTGTGCGTTTTTTCTTAAGTTTAACCCAGGGGAAAAGTTATTGAGTTTCATATATACTGACTTTTAATTGTGCAATAAGGTATGTTTATGTTAGTTATTGGCCTTCATGAAAGTCCACACGAATTAAATTCTTGTTTTATTTATTGGTATTCATGTAAGCCTGAACGAATTGAATTCTTATATAGTTCTTTACTACTTTTTGGTCTGACAGTGGCATTGAACAATACTCAAACAAACTTGTCCACTACAGCAGTGTAATTTACATACATTACCATTCACAAAACTGTATTTTGTGTACAGCCACTATTATCTCCCTCTGGGCGACTCAACAATGCACATGTAGTATTTTTCTGACAATACCGTACCCACGGGGTTTGCTCGAATTTCGAACTTTTTGTTCTTGTTAAAACAGCACTGACTCAATGTTTTGTTGGACAAATTATACACATCCACGCAATTTTCCAAGGAAAATGTTTTTTTCAAAAAAAAAAAAAGCAGCCGGGAAGTAGTGCCCGTAGGTGACAGCTTGGAAAGTCATCAATTATCCCAAAGTTTCAGTGTGCATTGAGTCGCTTTATCGTACTTTAATTATTGTGCTGAGGTAACAAGCACAAACTGATATACACGCTATACGAGTTTAGCTAAATGTGTATTTTCTGTAAATAAAGAAAGTTAAAAAAAAAAAACCCCAAACACAAACAGTTCGAAATTCGAGCAAATCCCGTGGAGCCTGAGAGATGTATGCGCAGCGCTCAGATAAGTTCTTAATTCGTATTTATCTCTTCTATGAATCTGTGATCCTGCAAAGGTTCATGAGATTCCGTTCAGAGACTACAGATAAAAGGCATTTTGAACGAAGTGTCCACAAGAAGAAGAAGAAGAAGAAGAACGCTAAAGTCGGCTTAAGATCCCGTGAGGCGTACATGCCCACGGGGTAAAAATGGTCAACATCAACAGTAGTACTGTTTTCTCAAAGAAAAAGGAATTCAGTCTAGAATTATATGTCTAGCGCAGCATGTAGCTATTTAATTAGGCATTATAGTTTACATTCTCAGGTGGTTATTTATTAATCAGTTACCTTTATCACATTCCCTTCGATTCTCTCCCGAGTAAAGATTTGGGACTTGGCTCATAGATATTTTGTGTATAATTTGGTATTTTTGGATATTGGTTTGTATGATAGATTGGGCTAAAAGGTTAAACTTGACACGGATAGCATGCCGATGATCCAGGATAAAATATTACGAGTAGATCAAGGCTGTTGCGG
>JAVFBY010271091.1:0-17193 GCA_034781015.1 Tonicella lineata
ATTTAATGTGTCACACAAAGATTTCTGGAATTTGAGCCCTAGTGGAGTAATTTGAAACGAGTGGCATCGCCCCAACATCCAAGCTGAAATACGGGGAAAGGCCGCGTCACCCGCTGTACAACAATTACACCGCGGCCCGGTCTGGACGCGAATCGCGCTTCATTGGCAATTAATCCACGTAATTAGTGAGAGAGAGGAAGACAAGTTGATGCCATTCTATGTTAGCTAATTTGAAAGTTAACGATTTGGAAGTTACACAGTAGATGAGCTATAACGTAATACGTATGTTTTCCAGACGGGGTTGGGAAGCACTGTTCTAGATTGCATAATTAGACAGTGGTCGCTATAATAAAGTGGTTGGTTGTAATTTGACCTCTGGCACTCTTGTGTTTTAGTTTAGAAAGACTGCACAGTTTAATTCCACACAGGCAGTTTGTATACAGGAAGAGACATACAGTGTGGAGAATATAGTTATACAAGTTAAACTCTCGGACTTATCACATAGTTGTCACATACAATGGATTCGTGGAACTTTCTCATACTTTTAATTACAATTTGCGGTAAGTTGAAATTGGTTTATATCAATAAGAATATAGCTTAAATTTGTTTTCTAAACACGTTTATTATAACGTAACACAGTTCTGTGGATTTCAACTTCTATATTATGTATTATGGCCGGAGCAACGTTCCAGTGCACATATATACTAGCACCTTTTTCAAGCTTAAAGACAACGTTTATTTAATAGGCCTGTATATAATTATGTAATATTGCTTGTATTATATATCTGCATATCAGCAATAGATCATTCCCAAACCTGACTAAAGCCCCACTAACCGTTAAACGTCATGGTAGCTTATCAATTCATCACTAAAATGACATTTCGATACCTAAAATATATAAAGCAATGTTACCCGTCGTTGTAATAAGTCGCAAAGCGCTCTAGACTGTCAAAGACATTTGTACCTAACAGCGTGGTTATCGTAGACTGCATCAAAACAAACTATAACTACCGGCAAATTTCTGGCTCAATGAGCTATTTCAAAACAATTTCGAAAAATAACGAAATGGATTTGATGTAAAAGCGATATTTGCTTTCCAGCGATATTTGCTTTCCAATGTTTAAAGTATTTAAATGGTTGGACTGTTTCGAGAGTTGTCTATAGTCTATACCCTGTCTTTATTTTAAGGTAAACCCCTCAAAATACAAACTTTTCCTTTGATTTTAAAGAAAAATAGGAAATCAAAACTTTCAGTTTATGGGAAAAATGGAAAGTTCATAACTTTTTCTGTCTGTGAAAAAAACAGAAACTCGCCGATTTTCGTTTTATAAATAGTTTTAGCCCATTTAGCAGTTAGTGGGCCTTTAAGACGTGAGATGTTGTCCGAGTGGACATGCAGGTCTCATAGCAATATAACGTGTTCGGAATATTAATTTTTATTTTCGGGAAATTCGCATGTTCCAGGAAGAGGTATTAAATCATATCTATTTTTAAGCCATAAATTATAGTATATCAGACCATACATGCTGCCTTTAACCATTGTAAGTGGTTTAATAGTCATGTTTGAAAGAAAGGCCTTAATTTCTTTAGGATTCAATTTCTCTGGCGTGTTGCCAATTAGGTTTGTTTGTAGGGCCTATACGGTTTAGTGAGTTTTATGCCGAAATGTACTTTTTGCGGAAACCTGATACCGTATTTCCACTGAAGAGTTTAACATAATACACAAGTAGGGTAATTCCGAAACGAAGTTAGCGTTTTTAGGAATTACCCGGTACATCATATCTTTGTTATTGGTGAAACCATACTAGGCGTTACTAACAACAAACAAGGAGAAGGACCAAAGTCTACCGAAGTTGTCGTTCTTTTTACATGTACTCCCTCCAATGCATATACACGTCTCAATTTTGAATTGATTGACTGCCATTTGATTTAAGCCTTCGCCGGTATATAACCGGTTGGGTCCACAAAGAGGCCCCATTTTATGTAGTGGTATGCATCAAAATTATGTTAATTGTGCGGCCGTCGTCCAGCGAATGACAGCTATAAGAATACGCACAGCCTACATGACGATGTCATACGGCAATAGAGCAATGCAATTTTTTTAAAATCTTTACTATCAAAAGTAGGTGTACTTAGATTGATATTGTATTTATTATTTTTGACAAACTATACGAATTCACACAGATTTCCTTAAGAAATGCTTTTCCGTCAAAGGGGGTTCTCCACAGAAAATGGTGCACGGAACTGAAAGCTTGACATGTCGCGTATTTAATAGGCATGTTTGAAAGAAATATATATTGTAAAACATACCTCCACATTCAATAAAAGACAGTTGTTCATTCTGTCATAATATTCTGCGATAACATGTGTATTTAACTGCATAAACGTCCTATAAAGCGTAAAGCTCAATTTTAAAAGGGCTCCATACTTATGTAGTTATTTAACAAAATACACCGAAGAAAGAGTGTAGGCTATATGAAAAAAATATTGAACATACTTACATAGGCCTTTCTCCAGACCAAGATGGATATTAAGTCATTAAGATAAGCATAGAATTAATATAGATTTTCCATTAAATTCTGTTTAACCATTGGCCTTGAAAATAAAGTCCTGTCTAAATGTCAACATACAAACACTCACAGCGGCTGGATAATTCATTGATTAATAATTAATTTTTATTTTCCGGCTGCAAATAAAGTATTCCTATGTCTAAATAACACGCAATCCCCTCTCGCCGGAAGTTATTTTGATGCATGTTTTACCTGTGCACAATTCCTAATTCCCATTACGATGCACCCCTCAAAACAGCTGCAGATGAGCTTTTGGCGAGCGGTGATTGGGTGTTATTCAGGCTTGAGACTTGACTGATAAGTAGAGTGTGGATACATTTTAATTTGCATTATAATATCTAGTGAATTATGCTAAAAGTTCATTTGTAACCGAAAATTAAAATTGATTTTTAGTGAATTAATTATTCAGTCCCTATGATAGTTTTTTTGGCAATATTTGTGAACAGCCCTGTTTCCATGGGCCGTGATTTCTTAATTCAATGGGGAAGCTATATTGAGTCTATGCTTATTTTAATGGCCAAATACCCCTCTTTCGCTGAAGGTATGTCGCTGAGTTCAATAATTTTTTTTCATGCACTTTTTCGCTCAGTAAATTCATCAAAATTACGACATAAATAGTAGAAGAATTTAATGGTGTTTCTTAACCTATAGTTTAAAGCTAGTTACCAAGTTTGAAAAAAATCGGATAAAGGCCAGATAATGAGCGGAAATGAATTGAACAATCAGCTTGCAGTATGGTACCTAATTATGCATGGATAACGCTCAGCATCGAACTTGAACTTCGTTTTTATAATTTGTAGTTAGTTACCAAGTTTGATAAAAAAAAATCGGATAAAGTTAGGGCCAGATATTAAGCGGAACGTATAAAAATGGAAGCAGTGGGAATCAAACCAGCGACCTTGGATTATGAGTCGCACGCCCTAACCATTAATACACCAACTAGGCCGACAGAAAATTGGATTTAATTTTTAAGGTTAATGTCGCATGTCCATAGTATGTGTCGTCACGTGACACCATCTTTCTGAACCAATGAATGCATGGCTGCAATGTACCAGTTCTCTCTGTAACCGTATCTTCCCTGGCAACGTATAACGTTTTTTTTTTACTTTTCGCTCACCAATCACCAACCTCACCAACCTGAACAGCTTGACATTTTGTGACCTAGCTTTTCTACGCAGACTGGAACTTTGGGACAAATAGGCGACATGACAAGCTTTCGGTTTCGTGCACTATTTTCAAAGCTGGACATTCCAAATGCTTTAAGCTGGTGTTGTTCTTGTAATTTCATTTGTCCCCATTTTTATTTTACATCCCATCTATATTAACATACTTATTTTACTATTTGTAAAATACATAGCTTGTTCGTTTCCAGTTGTCTACATGTATAGAAAGAAAATACAATTTTCAAATACAGCAAAATCTTTTCGCATGTCAGTGACGGAGCAGCCGTCATCAGCGAAATGAGTCCACCTCCTTGGCCTCAATGCCGATGTTATATTCCCCGTTACGGTCGTAAGATTCCAGATTTAGGCCTAGACCCTCGATGTCTGCTAGTGTACTACTAATCATCATTGGCTCTCTTTATTACTATTTGAAATATTTTCAAATCCAAGTCACTTAGACTATGAAGACTTTTTAAGAACAATTTGTGACTGTTCCGTCACGTTATGTCGTTACCATGGGCAACTTCAGAAAACTCAAAACACGAACTGCAATACCGGAATGAAAATGTATGCTGATGAATTGCTTAACGATAAAGTACAGCACAGTAAAACATGCCGACAATTTGATTTATATTTTAATGATTTATATTATAAAAAAAATTTGAAACCTCCTATAAACTAAAATATAGACGAAAGGAAAATAAACAAAAATTACCGCGTTCGTATCTAAACGTTTTCGGGTTTTTAACCAACCCGGACGGCAATCCGCCATTTCAGTCACATGTACGTTCATTGTTGATGGAATGACGTTCGTAAGTTCTAAATTACAACACAAAACCAAGCATTGCTTTCGGTAACAACATTTATTACTAATAAAACAATCTTCATCTGTAGTTTCCATAAAAGATTTTTTTACTTGTCGCCGGCGACTGGTGATTTTTTATTATTAAATTGTCGCCGAGAAAAAACAATTATCGGCGACTTGACAGGTAGACAGGTCATATTTGAATATCACACCCCGAGTTGGTTGATTGATGGGACACCATCTGCACTGTTGACCAATCAAGACGCCAGACCCCGGTCAGAGTAGCCCAAAACTCATTAAAACGAATGTTATTCAATGAAATAAAAGTATTTCAGCTGCTGTATATTCAGAAAATCATTAGCCATATATGGTATTTTCTTTATTTTAAATGAAAGTAAACTTTTCCCAAACACGAAACACACAGGGGCACAACTTTACATTACAGTGATTACAGCCTGAAAATTTCAATAAACGTGCTGCTTTAGTTACAGAGTAATGGCTTGGAAACCAAACAAATTTACACTGACAAGGCATCCATCCACGACGTCGACGATAGCAATACTCCTTAGTCTGGCGGGCTAGGAGTAAAAACTGTAGCAGAAGAAGGCCGGACAAAATTGTGTCTACAGACGGACGGACAAGCCGATTCCAGTATACCCCCCACAACTTCGTTGCGGGGGGTATAATTAGTATTAACAGATTATTTCACTTACTAGATGGAAATGTTCCCTACTCCTGATCAAACAGTTATCACTTATGCCCAAGGGATACTTAATGAAGTTATTAGCAGATACAGATGTCCATTAGATCACCAGTGACCTGGTGTCAAACTACAATGGATTTTTTAAAAAGAACTTTGCAGTCTTTAAGAAATACGAAAAATTAGAACATCAACGAGACGCCCGGAATGTAATGGCAAGGTAGAGCGTTTCAACCGTACCTTATTACGCATGATACGAGCATATCTAAAAAATGACCAAGAAGAATGGGATTTTTACCAGGGATGTTTAGCTACGGCATATATGAGACAACAGGATTGACTCCAAATCTTCTTATGCTTGGGCGAGATGCTCGATTATCAGCTGAATTTATATTTGGATCTATACACAACATGAGGAAATAATGTAATGCGGTACTTACGTAGCAGAACTTCGAGACGAGCTACAGCATGGACACGATATTGCACGACAAGACTTACATTCTGCATCCAAAAGACAAAAGAAAACATATGAGGGGGAACACATGTTACATTATTATAAACCTGGGGATTGTATCTGGTATTACAATGAAAAACGAGAGAAGGGCATAAGTTTAAAACAGTAATTATCATACAGTGGTCCATTTCTGGTCGTACAAAAAATGCAATGATCTGGATCATATCGTACAAATGAATGAGAACGGAAATGAAAGATACACTGGGCTAAACAGGCACTGCGAAAACAGGGGGAAACACGTCAGCATTATCATTTATATTGATGAAAGTAAGGAAAAAAATCCAAAAGGTAGATAACCAACCCTTTGCTTTTGTAGATTTTATTGACATGTCGGAGAAGGCGCTTGCTTCACATCAGAAGAGGGGAACGGTGTATAGTTACCAGAGTTTGTTTGTTTTATTGTTGTTTAACGTCGTACTCAGGGTTATTACATCTATATGACGACGGATTCTCCACTTCGTAGCCAATCCTGCTTAATATGGTGGGAAACCGGGAAGGAAACCACGGAAAAACCATCACTGCTATAGCTGAAGTCACCTATGTGACTCCCTCTGTACCTAAGCAGGTCCACTGGGGGGGTGGGGGGTCGAACCCGTGTGGTACATCGAAGGAGGATCGGTAGTCACGCCATGCAGTCAGACGCTCTAACCACCAAGCCACAGCGCGGACCCTAGTTGCCAGAGATGTATCTTCCAGGGTGTCCGCCAGAAAATCCCTCGACATATAGTGAACAACCATTTGAATAGGAAAGATACACATTTTGCGTGTACCGGATGCAATAAGATATGTTTACGACTGGACGAAATGAAAAAGCATCTGGTGGAAACACACCAAGGGAAAATAAAAGTGGCAGAGGGATGGAAACGGTAAGACCTATCAGCTTAAGGCAGAGGATGCTACTATATTGACCAAGAACATGTCATTGGTATTTTACCAAGGAAAAGAGAAAAAGGCAAAGGAAGAAGAATGTAAGGAGAAGAGGATAGTAAAAAAAAGTTGAGCAAAAAGCCATTAAAAAACAAGACAACATCTGAGCCATTTCCAAAAACAGAATCTGGAAAATAAACGGTGTAGAAAAAAACGGAGCCTTTAAAGAAAGAGTCTTTAAACAAGCCTGAGCCCTACGTGTCAAAAGACCCAAGGATGTCTCCGCTTCTACCAGTACACATACCACTGTTCAGTCGTCATCCATGTAATATGGAGGATGTCCTTCAAGTTTTTGAAGAATTCCCTAAGGTATTACATGAGGGCAACGAACTTGAGGAGCGGAATCTAATGTCAATCTCTTTAACTTCAACTTCGTCATCCTCAGCCGCATCAAAATCCTCTTCAAATGCTTTCGCCATAAACTAACTTAAACTAACTGTCAACAACAATCAACTAACAAATACTTACAAACCCACCGTAGAAAAAGGCAAGCCAAACACCATCAGCCCTGAAATGATTCTGCAGATAATCAAGCAGACTTTGAACCAAACCGTACATATAATCAGCCATGCCTTTCGTCAAGAACTTAGCCGACTGGCCAATCAAATTATGGCGACCAATTCAAATTTAACACAAGTGGCGGGCATTTTCAAACGCCAAGAAGACAAGTTATCAGAGGTCAACCAAAACATTGGAGACTTGACAAAATCTATAAGCGGGTTGACTAGAACAGCATCACTAATGGCTAGAGCAGTAAGCAACCTAACTAAGGCTATTATTAAAATACACCAGGGACTTACCGAGCAAACCGGTGCCTTGTGTTCTAGGTACCAGGGCAAACAGGATTCACATGCTTCAATAACATTTGTTCTTAAGTCCGGTAATCATTTGGTGAGGATGACGTACTATCCACCCCTTCGACCATTTTCTCCACACCTGAGCCAGTCAAAAACGGTAAAAGTACCATAACAATCACCCCAGTTATCATGGCAAGTAAAGTGAATCCAAAACCTGCAAAACAAGAAAAAATGATGGAGGTAAGGACTACCATTATAAGGGGAGACAACTCAAAGAAAGAAGTATCAAGGTAAGAAGTGACAAAGAAAGACGTAGTAAAAAAAGATGTAAAAAGGAAAAGTTAAAGCAACAGAAAATCTACTACCGACAGAAGACCTGAAAATAAAGATAGAATTAAGTTCTTCTTGAACTTACCGACGTTTCCAGAAAGATTTACTTACAAGATAACTTCGACTGAAAACCAGACTGATCAAGAAAACAACAGAAGAACTTAATTCTATATTGGTGAAGTTACTAACTACATTGTCGTTGAAGGACAGAACCCTACTTAAGTTTGCACTCGAGAAAAAGAATAAACTTTTCCGAAAAAAGACTAAAGACTGTCACACCCGTAAGTTATCTAAATTAGGGAATAATCGAGATATTCGCGATATACTAAATACCGTCAACAATTTGTATTCAAGAATACTAAGTAAGAAAGAGCACGGCATACTCAACAAAGGGTTAAAACACAATTATTTCCCGAGTTTCCTGAAATTATCTAATATACGAACAGAATTTGAATCTCTTTTCCAAAGTATGATGCGGACGATCCCTAACCACAATTTGAAAATAAGAGTGAAATTTAGACTGATATCGATATATGAAAAGTGAACAGTTACTTCTGGATTAGAAACAACAGTACTATTTACAATCAAATTGAAATTAAAATCTCTCAGCAGAGACAAGAGTACCATTATAACACAGCCGGAGAAAGGGAAGGTTATTGTCATTTTGGACAAATGTGATTGTATACGAAAACTATACACTGTTATAAGTGACCCGGGCAAGTTCCGAAACATCCCAAATAACAACACTATTCGAAAAGAAAAGCAAGTACAAAATTTCTTGTACAATCTGAAAAGTCATAACAGAAGACCTATACAAAACCCTCCGACCATCTGGCTCAAGAACCGCCATATTATACGGACTCCCGAAAATTCACAAACATGGATCCCCTATTCGACCTATTCTATCGTCAGTGAACAGCTATAATTATAAATTAGCCAAATATCTCTCGGAGATCCTCAAGGAGAGAAGACAACATGAAACTATGATTTTGGACAGTTTTCAGTTCTGTAATTGGATAAAAGACAACCCGGACATTTCTTCACTTTTAATAAGCAGTTTAGATGTATCTAATCTATTTACCAACATAACGTTAAACCAAACTATTGAAAGTATACTAAATGATCTAATTACAGACAGTTCTTCCACATTTCACTCCTTAAACAGAAAACAGTTTAAGAAAACTATTTAGTTATGTGTCAGTAATGTTACATTTAAGTTTCAAAACAAATATCATGAACAAACAGACAGGGTAGCTATGGGCTCGCCCCTCCCTCCAATCATGGCTGATTTTTTTAAGAACAATTTTTACAAGCAATTCATTCAGAACCAACTAGGCAAATATAATATCTGTCACTATAAACGATATGTAGATGACACATTTGTAACCTTCAAACATAAAAATGACGTCAAACCTTTCCTTGCATACCTTAATTCGTGTCACCCAAACGTCAATTTCACATTTGAATGCGAAAAAATCAACTCTCTACCCTTCCTTGATGTTTTACTTATGAAAATGTCTAATTTAGTCCAAACTACGATATACCGTAAACCTACACACACAGGCCTTTATACTAAATGGTCTAGTTTTGTTCCCAAATCTCATAAGGTAAATCAAACTCATTCATTACTATCCTGTGCATGGAAAATATGCGGTACTTACGCAGTTTTCCATGATGAAGTCACATATATTAAGAAAACTTTAATGCGAAACGAATACCCTGAATATATTGTGGATAAAAACATAACTAAATTTCTAGATAAACAATTCTCCGATAATAAAACAGAAAAACAAAAATAAGACACATTAGAAGAAAAAGATTTGAAAAAGCTCTTTATACGACTTCCCTATATTGGGCCTATTTCCTTCCGTATCCAAAATGAATTTAAAAGCCTAAGTAATTTACTGCCAAACACCAAAATTATCACAATATACAATACAGATAATACCATCTCGTCGTTTTTCCCTTTCAAGGATAAGGAAGACACCTTATTAAGATCCAACGTGGTGTATCAGTTAAAATGTGGGAAATGCGATCGTCCTTTATTGGGAAAACTATGCGCCATTTCTCAGAAAGATTAAGAGAACACAATGTTTGCGATTCTAATTATAAATTGTTTGCCTTTGGACAGCACTGTTTATCTAAAAGTCACAACCCCAATATAATGTCTCATGAATTCCTTGACACAAGTAGTTCGGATTTTAAACTCCGAATAAAAGAATCACTTCATATTGCCAAACACAAACCAGATCTCAACAGCATGTTATCATCAACTCCCCTATATCTTTTTAATACATAATCAATATTATTATAAGCAGATTTTTCATAATGATCTACTATTTACTTACTTCTATATATATTTATATGCTTATGCATTTGTGTGTATATATAGACATGTGTATATATTAGTGTATTAACATGTGTGTATATGTGTTTGTATATTTGATATGAATTTTTTTTGATGATATATGTGTATAAATGTTTGCATCTATGTATTGTTTTTACTATGCCACTGATTGTCATTACCTACCTTAAAATTAATGTAAGCCGTCACCTGTGAACTGTATCTGTCATTTGCTATCCAGCTGGTTTCTTTTCATGTACATACCCTTTAGTCCTTTATTTGCTTATGTAATTTCCAATGCTTTATATGTCTGTCTATTGCCTACATCATCATCATCATCATCAACCTTGCCTTATCCATATAAACATGTAAAGCAGGTTAAAACCTTGCAGTAGCCTATACCTGATGATGGAGTAATTTCTCTCCGAAAGCTGGAATATAACACAAAATGTACAAAATCATATATGTTGCGTTATGTTTAATTTGTTTTGAAAGAGCTACTGAAGCCGAAAATTTGCTGGCAGTTAGGCCCCTATAGTTTGTTTTATTGTTGTTGTTACAGTCTCGATAACCACGCTGTTATATATAGAAATGTATTTGGCAGTCTAGAGTGCTTTTCATCTAATTTCATCGACGGGAAACGTTGCCTTATCTATTTTAGGTAACGAAGTGTCATTTTAGTGATGAACTGTACATGTAGGCCTACTTATCATTTTAAAGCTACCATCTCGTCTAGAGGATAGTGTGGCTTTAAAATAAGAAAACTGATCAAGGTTGTACGGTGATGAGATTTCATACATTCTTTACTCTGTTAGGTAAATTTTAAATTTCTCCATTTGTTTCTTCTGGACATAGTCTAGACTTAATAAATTACTGTTTGGTTGTTTTAAACATCAAATGTACAAAAAAACATTACCTTTAACCCTCTAGAGCCCCAGGGGTCAAATATGCCCCCCATCTATTAATGAATCAATGTTATTCAAAATATGGTTTAAGCAAGTCTTTGATGCCACCAAAGCCCAGTGTTCCACCCATGGCCCATTTAAGTGTTCATAAATGACGGTAGAGGGCGCTTTGGTAACTCCTGATTCAATCCAAGATGTCAGCTTCCATGAGAGCGTGTTGATCGTCTAACACTCGTTACAAGTTCGCTCATAATTTCCTCCCAGGTGAGTTTTTGTCCAAATTATGCTAGCAACACTGTAAATTGATGCTTTCTAAAGACACTAGCATACTTTAAAACCCTGCATAACAGAGTAGCTGCGCAATTCAAATTTTCTACATTGGTGGGGTCATATATGACCCATTGGGTTGAACGTCCTCGTTGTCAGGGTCAAATACGACCCATTGGGCATAACCGACTGCAGTTTGAGAATTTTTAGTGTTTGGTGATGGGCAATTATATGTTTTCTTTTGTGGAATTATTGACCCTAAATAATATAAAGAGTAACTAAATGAACAAATAAGGATATTTCATATTAGTTTACACATGGCAGACTGTAGTTTATTCTGCAATCATGTTCAGCAAAGATTTTTTTATTGCGTATGTTTTGTGAGATAATATTGTGTCGTTTTGACATGTCACACACATATATATTAGTCACGTTTGATCCAAACAATATTTGCCATAAAGAATAGCAAGTCCAAAGTAAAATGAGCAAACAGTGATTTTTATTTTGCAGTATGGCTTCCAGAGAGCTCCGTAAGACTCGCCTATGTGTGAAAGACGTCTTGGCTATGCTAAATGATGGAAATGACAGTGATTTTGGAGATGAGAGCGAAAGTGATGATGGTGATGATGATTATGTTGTGCCGTTAAATGACCAAAATGAATTTGAAGACTCAAATGATGACGATCCATATAGCGAAGAAGATGATCAGCCATTGGCGAACTTAGTAGCAGGCCCAAGCGGAAAGAAGACTGTCGGAACGGTATACAGATGGCAGAAAACGGACTTTCAGCCTCCTGACATAACATTTGAGGGGCATCCATTTGCAACACCCCTTCTGGATGACGCAGGCCAGCTCCACTCTCCACTGCAATACTTCCGCAGATTTATAACACGTGACATGCTGGAACTCGTGGAGCAGTACACAAACCAATACAGTATTCAAAAAACTGGTACCTGTGTTAACACGAAAGTGAAGGAAATTGAACAGGTTATAGGTATGGTCCTCCGTATGGGTATTGTACAAATGCCTGGCGTTAGAGTGTACTTCGAAATAGACACTCGGTATGACCCTGTTGCGGATCTAATGGGGAGGAACAGGTTTCAGCTTCTTCTTAAGACCATTAATTTCGTTGACAATGAACATGTTCCCGAGGAGGACAAATTAGACAAACTCTGGAAAATCCGACCATTTCTGGACAAGTTTCGAGAGCAGTGTCTTCTTGTCACTCCTGAGGAAAACCAAGCTATTGACGAAATGATGGTTCCATTCAAGGGTCGATACAGTCATATCAAGCAATACCTACGTGGTAAACCCAACCCCTGGGGCTTCAAAATTTGGTGTCGCTGTAGCAAAAGCGGCATGCTCCATGATTTTGAGGTATATCAAGGCAAAGCTGGGACAAATCGGAACAAAAGTTCCCTTGGCGTTGCTGGCGATGTTGTGAGCAAATTGAGTAACACACTTCCGTCTCACAAAAACTACAAGTTGTTTGCTGACAACCTCTTTACTTCTGTTGGGCTTTTAGAGAAACTGAAACAGAATGGCTTTCAATATACTGGAACCGTTAGAGCAAATCGCCTGCATGGGTGTACTTTGAAAAGTGAGAAAGAACTCTCCAAGACTGGTCGTGGTACATCTGACTACAGGGTTGAACAAGAAACTAACATAGTATGTGTTCGCTGGCTTGATACAAAAATGGTGACCCTAATGTCCACTTGCGTTGGCACTCTTCCACTTGACACAGCCAAACGGTGGGACAAAACCCAAAAGGAGTACAAAGATGTGTCTAGACCTCTAATCATAAAAGAGTACAACAGCAACATGGGCGGAATCGACCTGTTGGATTCCTGCGTAGCACGTTACAAGTTCCTGCTGAAGTCACGCAGATGGTATATGTACCTATTTTGGCATTGTATCCAGCTAGCAGTAGTTAACGCATGGCTTTCGTACCGCCGCGACTGTCAACTGTTGGCATTAGATAAGCCACTCATCCTAAGACGATTTCAGGCCCAGATTGCAAGTGGATTGGTAGAGGTGAACGCAACTAAGAAGCGTGGCCGACCATCACATGACAGACCAGAGAGTCCAAACCCTACTCCTCAGCCTAAGAGAGTTCGAATTCCACCCAGCAAAGATTCGCGGAAGGATCAGTTCGGCCATTGGCCTATCAAAATTGACAAACGTCGCCGCTGTGCTATTTGCCAGATCAAAACTGACACAAATTGTGAAAAATGTGGTGTGCCCCTTTGCTTCACTGAAAACCGGAACTGCTTCAGGGAGTACCATGTTTAGGAAACACTTGTCAACTGTGACTAACATTTACAAGCTTGCATTTAGTAACTTTGGAAGTGTTTTGTATTAGACTGAATGAAGTTTAAAATATAAGCAACCGAAAACCATAACAATTTGCAAGCATCTTGACAATGAGATAAAAGTGCGATTATGCACTGAGGTCCAGGAGACGGTCAAACCATGTAAAATACTTATTTTTAATCAAAGTTAGTGTGAAATTGTGTTTCTTATTCCGAATCTTTTGTTTAGTCTTAGTCAATAAAGTCTGTCTTTTCGCAGTTTACATGGGTTTCTGCTTCTCTTATAACCCGATGGGTCATGGGCGACCCTTTACAGATACGTGCTTTAAAATGTTTAAAAATTTAAAATGTTCGCATATTCCTCATATTGACCCCCAAAGTGACACAAATATGCCAGGTATAAATTTTTTCCACTGTCTATAATACTACCGGGCTCTAGAGGGTTAAAAATTTTCCGTACCTCAGAACTACAACATAAAGCTTTTTCTTTCGCAGGGAACAACTAATTGATCAATTATGATGGTTGCTTTTTCATCATCCTTATTTAAATTATGGGCATAAATTTCAACCTCATCTAACCATTCTGTTATAGATAAATCCCCAGGTTTACTTGGAAAACCAGAAAATTTTGACAACCTTGAAACTGGTAAAGACTGAACCCTGCTTAACTGTTGAAAATTTTTGGCAACATCACTAGTAATAGTTCGCTGGGACTCTGCAAACTTAGCTGCTACATTAGCTATCAATTCCTCTGCTATAATTGCGACTTATAGGCAAAACAGTATACTTAATAGCTAAACATAATAATAATTGTTTGCTAATAAATAGCTCTTTTTTTAGACCAATTGAGTTTAACACAATTGCAAATAAAGCACACTTCACAGCAAGAAGTAATGACAATTATTCCCTAATAGCTATTCAATAAAAATAAATTTTAGGACAATTGCATTTTTTTTTAGGACAATTGCATTTTTTAACAATTGCAAATGAGAGGCAAAAATACTACACTGCACAGCAAGAAGTAATGACAATTGTTTCCTAATAGCTATTTCAATAAAAATAAATTGTTAGTGCATACAGGAGCGCAAAGAGAATTTTTCAACAAAAACAAGGTTTTGGTCATACACAATTTAAAGTTCAAAGCTCTATTGAAGAGTGTTGTGGTGCATTCCACTCACCAACTGAAACCTCAGACTGGTAACTGTTCCTCCAGGGGCTTTCTTCTGTTACTGTAATCTTTCAGGTCCACAAGACGCAGATGCTCCACTTGTTCATCAATCACAGACCATAGGACACCCCGCTTCTGACACCAATTTGTGGTATCATGGCTAACTTGCGCGAGGCAAACCCAATGAAGGACTAAAACTCCGGGATGTTTGGACAAGTATATATTTGATCACAGCACAAATCACAAATACAAGTTAGACAAGAAAAACCCCTGAAACATCAAATGAATACGTAAAGGTTACAACATGACAATGTATTACAATACAGGTATAACAAACTCAGCAAATGTATTAAAATGCCAAAAGGTGTACTAATCCACTAGGTGAAGGGATAACCCAAAAAGGTCAAAAAGTACAGTCAATTTATTATTATAACTGATATCACATTCAATGAAATATCAAATATGGTAAATAGCCAATACCTTCACTGAACTTATTATGGATTTACTCACAAATTGTATTAATCTACTTTCCGCAAATCAATTTTTTTTACTTCAAGATATCCATAACAAATATAGTTAGTTTACATCAGTTCAACTTGACACTGAGAATCCTGTATAACCTGTTGATAAAACAATTTTTAAAAAACAAAGTACATCAAAATAAGAGTACATGGATGCTCAGAATTGCAGACTTAGTTCCTATAGACAAATTGTACAAGTAACACCACAGGCTAACCAATATATAGTCACTAAAACAACAATACAAAGAGTTAATGTGCCATTTAGTTCAACAAAATGCTCATAAGTAGGTATCTATTTATTCAATCCAACTGGCACAGATGAAACCGTTTAAAACATGTTGACTTGAAAAATATCTTTATGTATTTATAAACACCTGTATTTACATACCAACACCTACATGACACTTATACCTATAAAACATAGGTACAACATATTAACCTGAAGTACACTCATATCAATACATTTATATATATATATTTTTTTTATAAATGCAGAGAAAGAAAATGTGGCATGCCTCCACCGGGGATCGAACCTGAGACCTTTGGCTTACAGGGCCAACACTCTACCGACTGAGCTACAGAGGACGTCGATAGAGCGATAGTCAAGGTTCACCCAAGTAAAGGCTGTAAAGCTATATATACATTCGAATATATATGTAAGCCAAAGGTCTCGGGTTCGATTCCCGATGGAGGCATCACATTTTCTTTCTATGTACTTATAAAAATATATATATAAATGAATTAAATTTAATTGAATTAAATTAAATTAAAAATACACATAAAAAATATATAAATCACCTTCACGAGGCGTGTGAAGGTGTTATACTTGATTACGTGGTGAAGCGGGTGAACGCAGGTTCTATACTATAATACGTGTGATGCGTTCATGCGAATGAGGAGCTATACCTTTAATATACGTGCGCGCGGGACGTGCAGATGTATTACATGATTACGTGGTGAAGGGGGTAAGCCCCTCGTGAAGGGGGTGAGTCATCGTGAAGGGAGTGATTTACTCTTATACGTATGATGAGCCCGTGGACGTGAGGAGCTACACCTTTAAGCTGCGTGAGCGAGGAGCCAATACATATATAACGAGGTAAGCCCGTGAGCGCGAGGAGCTATACCTTCAACGGGGTCGTTTTGAGGAGCCATCTGCCACAACCTGGACTTATTACATATAACGCATACTACTAATTCTGCTCCTTCTTTACTACTAGTAGTATTAATGTTTGTCCATAAGTTAAAACAATACAGTCATAATTAAAAGTTATCAATGTGTACTTAGTTTGTACGAGCCAAGAAAAATCATGCTAAAATTCGAATTCAAGGTAAAGAGGGCGTGCCATTCGAAGCATATCGGATATTGTTAGTGTGCCATTTTTCGTCACTCAATCCCAAAAGCTCCTGCTGTATAACGTTTCGGTGACAGTTAATGATGACCGAAGATTAAACTCACAAGCCTAATTATTTATGCTAGGGAAGGAATGTCAATCAAAGCCTTTTTAGTTACTTCTAAACTTGCACTTAGGAGGTGGAATCTTCGAATTGTGGAATTGTGATTCTGTAATAACGCAGAAATACATTATTTTGGGCGACCGTGTCTCTTTAACGACTTTAAAGAATAACTTGTGTGATGGACAAAATACTCTCTCAAGAGCAACAGTTTGGATTGGAAATCAAACGGTGTATTATACTCAACTCATTAGCCTTAAAGTGAATATGTAGACCTTTTTCAATTTAAGTGTGGTAAAAGTTAATAATAAATTATAATGATCAAGCGAAAAAAAAATTTAAAAAAATTAAACCATTGTCACTATTTTCAAGTTTTTTGTCATTGCCGAAATTTCGGAAAAAATACTGTACGTTTTC
>JAVFBY010271203.1:0-10475 GCA_034781015.1 Tonicella lineata
ACCATTTACTCTTGAGAAATTCTTTTGTCAGAAGAACTACAGTGTTTCTGCTGTTCCTGATTGCGTGCATTATGTTATCTGTTACAAACAGACCTGGTAGGAAATCGCGTTTATCAATGCATAACTTAAGACCGATACCAGATTCTAAACGAGGAATAACCTCGTTGATTATGAAGTGCCTGGAGCCATCCTCGTATGAGATGAATGCGTCATAGAAATATTGGTTTTCTTCCGTAACTTCAAGTCTTTGATAGCCTGTTCTTTCTTTTCTGTTTATGGTCACATAAAGGAAATACCTGATCTTCCAGCGATTTCGATGAATTATGAAACCGATTAGAATGACGAGTGACAGCCCAACACACACTGACGTTACAACAATTAATATTGTGTAAGACCGACAATGATTCTGAAGATGTTTAAGAATTTCATTTGATCGAGTAAAAGAAAGTTTAGTTCCATTTTCCAATTTGCACACAGTTGAAGTCAGGTTGACAAAACTCAGCTTAGTGTGTGTGAACCATACGAAGAAGTCTTCTGTATCACAAATACAGTCAAATGGGTTTCCACTAATGTCGACTTCGATGGAGTGAAACTTGCTTAATTTATCTAAACCCTCCCGAAGATTTGTTGGCACGGTGGTTAACTTGTTGTCGGATAAATTCAGACGCGACAAATTGACTAGGCTAGAAATGTCTGCTTCCCAAGACGTCAAATAATTCGAAGATATGTCTAATTGTTGTAACTCTACCAGACGGGAGAAAAGAGCTGGTCTTGTGTTCTCTTGTAAGTTTTGGTGCATGTCCAAGATTTTTAATGACGTCAGGTTGTAAAATGTGTTTTCCTGTAACTCTGGTCCGAACCGGTTTTCAGCGATCCTCAGCGTCTGCAGATTCGGTACGAACCCAAAGAATTGGGGTGAAACGAAGTCACACTCGTTTCCAGATAAATTGATGTGCAGAAGTTTCTCTATGCCGTGGACAGGACCTTGCCATCGTTTAAGTTGGTTGTAGGAAAAGTCGGCGTGAGTGACAGAGGCGTTTAGAAGGGTAACTTTTGGAATCGGCAAATTTAATTTGTCCGTGTAACTACACTGGATATTCCAAAGCTTTGGTGGGAAGGGTATGACGGTTTCTTTAATATGATCAAATGAGATTATGTTTACCCCAACAGTAGTAATTGGAAATCCATTAATGTCTGGATGTTTGGATGACAGTTGATTTGTAACTGTCAAATCAGTTGTTTGGGTCGCAATATTGTTGACGTTGGTCGGCTTCTGGTGGCTAAAATTGACTTCTGTTAGATTTCTTAATTTACTGATTGACCATAGCTGTTGCTGAGTTGTTTGTATGATATTCCATGATATAGAAGCTATTTTAATAGACCTTGGCAGGTGAAGAATTGCATCATCGTTGAATTTGGCAATGTTATTGTTATCCATGTAAAGTTCTTCTAGCTTAGTATTTTCCAAGTATATGATATCCTGTTTCTCGACAGACATCGATGTATACCCTGTATGGACTTGCTGCATGATAATTTTACGTATAGTTGTGTTCTGAAGGCCATACAAGCTGTTCCCAACCCCTGCTATTTCTAACTGCCTGTTGTGACTGAAGTCGATTGTATCTATCTTGGGGAAAAATCGTAAGGCTTCGGAATGAATCCATGTTAGGGAACCGTTGTTCAAAAGCAAATTCTTCACTTGAATGTTTTGAAAACTAAGAAAGGTGTCCTTGCATATGGACTGAAATCCAGGTGACAGTGACAAATCGAGCGTTCTTAGTGACGTCATGTTCTGAAATCCTTCTCGAAATGTTTTGTTGCTCAGTCCATCAATGGTCAGTGTCTGTAGGGCTTTAAGTTTACCTAAAGCGACATCTGGATAAATAAACTTCTCTGAGCCAGGCCTACTGGATTTGAGATTAAGATCTCTTAAACTTGTTAATGGCGAAAACACATTGTCACCGAACACTGATGGGACAAGTTTGAAGGGATTGTCATGCAGATCTAAACTTTCTAAACTATTCAATCCTGTAAATATACCTTCGTCAAATGCAGCTATTTCATTACTCGATAAATCAAGCTTTTCAAGGCGAGTTAAGTTTTTAAATACATCAATGGGTATGTTGTTGATTTTGTTTAGACTTAGAATGAGCACAACAGTGTTGCTTGGGATATTCATAGGCACAGAAGAAATGTTGCGATTGGAACAATTCACTAATAAGTCTGATTTTACCATAAATGACGAGGTGCACTCACAAGATAAAATCTCCAAAGCTGTACAGGCGTGTCTTTTAAGGAATGGCTTTTTGGTTGTCGTCTTATTATTTACCAGCTTTTCTCTGTTTGCAACGATGTCAGAATGTGTTGTGGGCGCATTTGACTCGAAGCTCAGGTTGACGGGGCCAGATGATTCGACGACACTTAGGTCTTGATTCGGGGAGGCAATAGTTGTGTTGATTATGTAGACCCCGATGAGGACGACCAAATGAAACATTCTTACGGTTGCTGCCCAACACCATATAACTGTAAAAACAACAGTAGAGTGAGTCGTTATTGAAAAGAAATATATGTGAAAATAATCTAATTGAACAGAACAGCTATTCAAATTGATTATACCCTGATTTTGTATTTTACGGAAGCCAGTTAGTGCCCCGGATAATACTATTTTCCAAACAAAATTCTTGTAATTAAGAGAAATTATCTCGTAATTAAGAGATTGTATTCTTGTAATTACGAGATTATTTGGACTATTGAAAAGCGTTATGGTTTGATATCGATGCTATCGGGAGGTGACCGTGGATACACCTGATCTCTGCCATTTTTATTTGGGTTTATGACTTAGTTACAAGCATATAAAAGAACATAAATTAAGTGTTTTGAATCTACCTTCAAGCAAGCCTGATCTTTTGCATGTAAAACTGCTTGCACGGCAGATTTTAAAAAGCTGCAAGAAACAAAAAATTGCGTAATTACGAGATTTGATTTCTAGTAATTACGAGATTTTATTCTGGTCATTACGAGAATTTTGTTTTGTATATAATATTATCCGTAGCACTTACTGGAATCCGTAGTATTTAGGTGGAATTCCAATAAATATTAATTTAATTAGCTAAATAATATCACGTAAGTAGCCTCTAAAATAACAACAAAATTATTATGAAAGAATGTTGGTGTAAATGTTTGAATTATACTAGGCCTATATGTTAATAAACAATCTCATATTATTATATAACATATTATATGTTAATACATTGGGGTGGCTATCGGGGAAGTATGACTATTGCCATAGTCCAAACAACTATCGCGATGCTATTGCGGTAGTTAGGCTACTATCGCGATACTATAGCGGTAGTTTTATATATTCGCAAAAATGAACCTTTCCTGTTGTGTTATACTCAATAGCGCCTTTTTAAATGAAAATGACACTTCATGACTAATAAGAGAGGATTGATTGTGTAGTGTATAGATCGACTGTTAATGTTTTATTGTCTATTCCCAGCACTATAAGCTTGCAGTTTTGAATGTCAAAGCCAAACAAACTGAAAAAAACTAACAAACTATTGAAAGAATGAGGAATGTTATGGGATTCACTGAAAAAAGGTAAACTATCGAAACTATCGATAGTTGACGAAACGATCGGCGATAGTTATCGATATTTCGTATGACTATCGATAGTTTACTATCGGAGTCTCTACTTTCACGATAAGTCGATATTTCGATGCATCGTTACAGCCCTACCTTTCAGCCATTCCAATATGAGGCATCCATGATCGCACATCAAAAAGAAAAGTCAAATATATAAACATGACAGACACAAGTTCTTCCAACTTTTAAGATATAAAGCATTTAAAAAATTCCATTTACATTTGCAAAAATGGCAAGATAAGAGTATAAGCAACACTGTTTGAAACAAATTCTTTTAGCCATTATTTTATTTTTTTAAATTTAATATGTGTTTTTCTATAATCCTAGAATAGACAGCTACTGCAAACCAGGGACGGGTTACTCAAAGCACTATTAATATTAATCTGCTATTAGATGAGGTAATACCATGTTAAACTCTAATCAGCTATAAGTGATTTAATACCAGTATTAGTGGTTATTAGTCGTTAATCGTCATTCTAACAACTGGCCCCTGGTGCCGGTTGCTCAAAGCGCCATTTGTCGCTAATACTAGTATTAAATCCCTAACTTAGGATTAGAGATATGCCTTCAACATAGTGTGACGTCATCTGGTCCAGGATTAAATTTAATAGCGCTTTGAGCAGCCGGGTCCATGGTCTAGTTGTTCAAAGCGCTTTTAATTTAAATCCTGGATAAGATGACGTCACGCCTTGTTAAAGGCCTATCTCTAATCCTAGATTAGTGATTTAATCTGCTATAAGCGCTAATCTTGGTTTTGAGCAACCTTATTTTGTTGTGAAACTTGCGTATATAAATATGTTCGGTCATAACTGATGACGTCATACCTTCTATTGGGTACCTTTTTACAATAACATTTACGGGTGGTGTACCGTGTCTATTTGACTTCCGGTGACTATACGGGATCATATTTAGTTCTCTTCTTTTACCTATTGTGTTGGGGTTTATTAACTGAATGAGTATTGAACTTATTTAGTAATTGTGCGTTGTGGACGAATGTGTTCATCCATATAGGAGTTTTGAGAGGAGATTGCAATACATTTGCTCCATTGGAAACGTGATAAACTGTTAATTGCATCAAGTTAGTGTCTGAGAAATGCAAAATACACATCTGGCTTATGTCCTGAGTGGTTGGATTGTATGCTGTGACCTCTGTTGATCGGCTTATAAAATGGTTCAACAAGGTTTAACTGGAATCGTTGGCTTCGGAATAAAATAGTAAAATCCAAACCTTAGTAAAACAGATTTGGGCTTCCCTAAACATATTCAATAACAGCTTCAGATCCAACAGCATGTTATAATGATTTTTTTTTAAAATTTAAAGTAGTATGCAATAGTTACCTTTACATATTTCTGTTTCCGTCGTGAATCCAGCTCTTGTCACAAGAATATACATAGTTTAACTTGCACGATACGCGGGGAATTGCAGGCTGGCCTGTGAAGCTATGATAGACATGAATAAATATCCGTTGTGCATCCTAATTTTGAATCCACCCATATAGGGGCCTACAGATTACATGTTTTGGCTTGGTGGCAGCGTTTTGGTTGATAATTTATGGTTCAATCTTTTTCACCACACTTATCTAGCGTAGGGGATTGCTTGTTGATCGAAAACATATTAACATTGTGATTTAAGCAGCCCGTTGGTATCAGCTATCGTCACTTTAATTAAAGGAATATTAATGTGCAGTATTTCCGTTTGTTTATGGGTAACACTTTCTTAGTTAGAACGGATTCTGGTAGAAAACGTTGTGCCGGCTCCGTACGGGTATCAAACCGCCGACACTCAGATACCGGCCTGGAATCGCTTGCAGCAAATGCAGATCACCTAGACCCTCACCAAATTGTCTTTATGCTGGTTGAGTGGCGGCTCGGTGACTCGGAGGGGTAGCCCGACAATTGCTCCGGTGACTATTGCTCCGGCGACAATTGCTCCGGCGACAACTGCTCCGGCGACAATTGCTTTGGCGACATTTGCTCCTGCGACAATTGCTCCGATGTAGGTAGATTCTATGGGTGAGAATTAAGACGAGAAAACATAAAAAAATAAATACTAAACATATCTAATCGGCCCTCCTATATAGCTTATGGAGAATTGACCTTCGTCAGCCACATGTTTCGTTCATTAAGGTGCCCAATACAGCAAGTCAATATTAGGACCGTAGCAATTGTCGCCGGAGCAATTGTCGGCGGAGCAATTGTCGCTGGAGCAATTGTCACCGGAGCAGTTGCCGCTGGAGCAATTGTTCCCGGAGCAATTGCCGTCGGAGCAAATGTCGCCGGTAACGATACATTCCAATTTCATTTTTACTATAGCGCAACATTAAAAGGCGTATCGAAGATCACGTTTGGATGATATATTACAAGGACCCGTGTGATATTACGGATTTATGAGATACTATATAATGTAGATTAGTTGGCGTTAAAAGGTTGGAACGACAAGCATTACCATGTGATCGATATTGAGTAAACACCTAATGGGAATGTACAGGATAAAAGGTGAATTCCCAATGGGATTGTTCCATAACAGAAGTGTCAAAATGTTGAGGGAATAGCATCTTCCGTAGGCAATTCTTATCTCGCCACTATGTTCTGAGACAAGCCTTGCCACGATTACTTAATTTTTCTGGCAGAGAAAGATCAAAGTAAAAAACTCTTCTGCGGGAGAACATCAAACAAACATGACCAACAGGCTGGCGCCAACCAATATACTTCAAAGAAGTTCAATTACGTTTGGTAGTAAAGAGTTAATAGTAAAGGAGTTCGATGCTCCTAGCTTGACAATAATTTTTAAGTAAAAGTGACAAAGGGAAGAATAGAGCTTTACGTCGGGCCTCGCCTTGTCTCGAGAAGATGACGTCATATATAAGGTAGCCTATGTATATTGGTACGCATGTCAAATTGTCTTTCTCTGCATTTATAAACATAGGTAGTGTTTGCCCTGTTAGTTAAATGTCTCGGTTTCGATCCCCGATGGAGGCATGTCACATTTTCTTTCTCTGCATTTATAGAAAAAATATATATATTGGTCGGCCTATATATCCAGCTCTAACAGGTACCATTTACATTTTAAATAATTAGTAGACGCTAGACGGTAAAATAATTTATATATGGCAAATAGACATTCAATTCAAACCAGATTTCTATTAACCGACTTTTGATTCAATATAAAACGAGGCTTTTGAATTATGACGTTACGACATCTGAGTGACTTCCCTTTGCCAAATGACGTAATTTTACGACAAAGCGGATCAATTCGTAGTTTTGAACATAGGTGGTGTATATAATATGGCAGGTTATGAAACTAAACATAAAAACAGTATTATACATGATCTTTTCTATTGCTAAAGTTCTTTGCTTTTTACTTTCCAAAGTAAAAGCTAGTCGTAAAGCTACAACCAATTGTATCAACAGTCCTTAAATCGCTTGAGTTACAACGTCATTTCACAAAGGGACTTAATTATGTTGTCATAACGTTATAACTCCAAACCCCCGCATTCATATAGTCTTGAGTGAACTAATTAATCCAAAATATGGTATATAATTTTTTATTTTACCTTTTGGTGACTAATTATCTTCGCCGCTGGAATTATCACTTCAGATTCGAAAACAAAATAATTTGCCGCTGGTGGCAGAGGTTTAGTTTGTCGTCGGTTCTCACAGTAAATTCCAACTGGAGTCTTAAACGAAAAACAACACAAATAATTCAACAGTTTGAAGTTTAAGGGCCGAATTCATAAAAAAGGGTTTTAACGTGCGTCTATAGTTGAAAGACTTTTACACCTTTTGTCTTAAACGGGTGATAAAATGCCATTTCCTGCGTGTAACTGAACGACTGTTTAAATCCTCGATGATCGTCCGTTTAGTCTTGTGCGGTTTATATAAGTATTGAGGCAGAACAGTAACGGTCAAATTTATAAAGGTGTTTTAGCAAAGACACGAGTTTAAAGTAAGTCCTCGATTTACAAAGTGTGATTTTGTAAAACACGATCAACATTTAACCGCACGCGTCTAAACAACAAAAGAAAATTTAGTCGCCAGTGAGGGGTATAATGCTCAAGCCTTGTTCGTGGCCTCGCTCTCTCGCATTTTTGTTGTAAAGGCTACTAAAGAGGACACTTCCGTAGTATTTACTTGCCGAAAATAAGTCAAAATTGCGAAAAGGCGAGGTCGGTCTCGCTCTTTTGCCTTCTGGTCAGTTTCAATTCGAAATGCTTTTCTGTTGTTGTAAATATGTGCCTTATAAATTGTCCATGATTCAACATTCAATTCAAGTTGTCTGAGCGACTCCAAGATCCAGCTAGAGATCGATTCTGTATCAATCTGTGTTGGCTTGAGCTTCAATGCCGTTGGTGGTTCGTTTCATACTTCGGAATGATAGGCTCCTGATGTCACTAAATCACACTTGGTGAATGGCGGATACTGAGTTTAAACGGGCTTTGAAGGCACGATCAGTACGTTAACACGCGTCTAAGGCCCCTATCAGACCAGAGCTTCGTCCTCAAAATTTAAAAAAATTGCGATGAGCGTTGCGAGGACGTGGGAAAATGTGCAATCTTCAAGTTCATTCTACGCCTTTACCAGGCCCTTACCACTCACTCACTGCGTCTACCAGGTGCTCGCTAGTTCCGTACTGCGTACTCATCGTGTCTTATCAGTTCTTACTACGCTCCTACTGCGATCAATCAATTCGCACTACGCGCTTACGACGCATGTATCACGTTATCACTGCTTCCTACAGATCCTATAAATAAAGCTCGTTGCGCTGAGCATGTTGAATTTCCATCACCCAGAGCTACGCTCGCACTGCGTACAAAATATCGCAGGAGGACGCGATAAGACCTTGTAGAACATGATAGGAGCGCAGTGGGAACTTATAGGGGCGTGGTGCGATTTTCAACGCTAAAACGCCTTTTTGAATTCGGCCTCAAAGATTGTTCCCAGCTTGTTAGACGAACTTTATCCGCAGGCAGTTTTTTCGTCTTTCTTTGTCGGTTTTGGGGATTGTTTGTCATTATGTTTTAGAAAGAAGAGCACCATGTGTAAATGCCTTCAGTAGTTTTTAGTAGTTTACAGTTGAAACTCGTAGACTACTAAACGGATTTCCACCTGATGCTCCCAGATAGGTGTAACGCAGAATTGTTCAGGTTGCAAGCCTTACCAAAATGAATTACAAATAAGATGGTTATAGAGTATAAAAAGGCCCCATTTATGCATAAGTGGGGACCAACAGGGAATGTATCCGTTTTCTGAATTGACCTTTCCTAAAACGTTAGTTATCTGCCCTTCATTTGTAGCTCTTTCGTATAAGAAGGTGTTACGCTTATACTTCCGGCAAGTATTCGATCACTGAAAACAAAGGCGAATACATACCGGAAGTGCATCGCAACCTTATGGAAAAGGGAGATAAATCAAGTTTAAGAAAGGGCTATAGCCAGGCAACCCTTGCGAAACACCGACCCATGGAACGTTGTCTGAAGAGATGTGGATTTTTTTAAAACTACATAAATATTTGAAACAGGTAACAATTTTACAAGACTTCCTAGAAAACTTCAGGAATGTGGTAATTCCCGAGAATACTAACTTCAAAAACTTTATCGGTTGTATCTATATAGGACCGGAAGTGAGTGAAATCGTAAACATGATGATAGGACTTCTTGTCCGTCTGTCCTGTGATCTCACATCGTACCGGAAGAGGGACGTCCCCAGTGGCCTCAACCCACGTCACGTTATCTGAAAACGAGGATCAATCAAACATAAATATCACATTATAGGAGGAGAGAGGCGTCCACTGTGGCCTCCACCCACGTCACGTTATCTGAAAACGAGGTTCAATCAAACATTAATATCACATTATAGGAGGAGAGAGGCGTCCACTCTGGCCTCCACCCACGTCAGGTTATCTAAAAACAAGGTTCAATCAAACATTAATATCACATACTACCGGGAGAGTAACGTCTCCAGTCGTGGCATCCACCCACGTCACGTTATCTGAAAACAAGGTTCAATCAAACATTAATATCCCATTATACGAGGAGAGAGACGTCCACTGTGGCCTCCACCCACGTCAGGTTATCTGAAAACGAGGATCAATCAAACATAAATATCCCATTGAGCCGAGAAAGAGGCGTCCACTGTGGCCTCCACCTATTTCACTTTATGTAACATCGATGGTCATTCAAATATAAAGATCACATCGTACCGGGAGAGGGACGTCCCAAGCGGCCTCCACTTAACTTTGTTTGTTTGATTGGTGTTTAACGCCGTACACAAGAGTATTTAGCTTACATGACAACGGATTCTCCACGTCTTATACTCTGTACTGCTAAATAGCCTATGATGAAAAAGCAAACGAGAGAAAACCTCGGAAAATCAGTCATGTGGCTCTCTCGTTTGCTGTGTGCATCTATACTTGTTTCAGTACAAAAGAAGTCTCCAACACCACATAAATGTCACCAAAAGAAACATTGTCTTCCATTATAAATAAAATAAAAAAAACGAGAAGTGCCTGCGCTTTAAAATTCTATCACAAAAATGTTTATCATTATATACAAAAAAGTCTGCATGCTAAATTAATTTGACAGTAATGGGGATCGCGAGTGGCTAAAATGGAGATAACGTTTAACCATTATAACAGGTGCAACTATAGCTATGGGGACAATATCCCTGACATAGTACAGGGCTATGGGTCGGTTGCTTCGACGGCGGAATGGACTATCTGGAATTCTTATGAGACATTATTTTCCCATAATTTTGGTATGTTAATAATCCTTATACCTACCTGTCAACTCTGAGCCCAATAAATGTCAACAAAACTGCCTGCAACTAAAGAT
>JAVFBY010271314.1:0-10475 GCA_034781015.1 Tonicella lineata
ACCAAGACTTCTGGCACACCCTGTAGTATGCACTGGCAAATGCAAACCGAATGTACAATGCCGACCAAATCTACGGTAACTGGGACAAAGTCCGTTATGGCCAGGGACCGATTTCACAAAGCAGTTTTATACTTAAGTCAATATCTTTAAATTGGCCTTAATAACATAGTTTTCATCTTTTCATCTGTATGTCATTTTAGCACACATAATAAAACGAAATGATTTTAGCATTTTGACTTAAGTCAGAATTTGCTTTGTGGAATCGGCCCCCTGACCTTTAACCTTGATTGGTTGAATCTGAAGACCAGTGGCCAGTTTCATCAAATTAAAAATGTTGTACAATATCCAAATTGCTATGACGTCAAGCAATGAAGGTACTACGACGTTATGACAACTAAGGTATAGTAATAGTACGATTGATAATTTTGGTTTGATAAAACTGACCCCCGGGCCCACTTTTAACAAAGCCTCCTTAAGCTAAGGCAATCTTAATTACCATGACGACCAGTACTGAAGGTATTGTGTTATGATAGTTATTTAAGGTCCCCTGGGGCCGATTCCTCAAAGCAGTTTTACACTTAAGTCAAAATCTTTAAATTTACCTAAATTACTTACTTTTGAATTTTGACTTTTAATATTTTGGATTTATTTTTGTTATGTCACTAGGTATATAATTGCATTATATTTGTATGACATTTTGCGCACAAATGTCAACAAAGCTGAGTTTAGTATTTTGATTAAAATCAGAAACTGCTTTGGGGAATCGGCCACTGGGGCCGATTCCTAAAAGCAGCTTTATACTTAAGTCAAAATCTTTAAATCGACCTAAATTATATTCTTCTGAATTTTTACATTAAATATTTGGGATTTATTTTGATGTTGTCACTAGGTACATGTACATATTAATATTATATCTGTGATATTTTGGACACAGATTTCAACAAAAGAGAATTTTGTATTTTGACTTTAGTCAGAAATTGCTTTGTGGAATCGGCCACCCCATTTACACCAAAAAAGTGAAAATAATGTTGCCAAGTAAATTGTTCGTCATTAAAATAATAAAATAACATTGTACAAATTTTCTGTAGTTTGATAACGAATGATGAAATAGTTTTCAAACATTGCCTTTTCTTACAGAAGTTTTACCATAATCTTGTAAAACTCCCGAGTCAAAGGAGAGACTGTAAGGAAGGACAACTCTGGTAGAGACTATCAGAACACCTGTAGTGTAGCAAGCCATTCTCAGTTAGCTTCACCTTGTACTGAGTGATTTAGTACATGTAGATGACAACTTCACAAACATAAGCTGTTACATCGGCCAACCCTCTCACAGCCCTATGTCTATTTATTCAGTTGAATGCATAGCTCTGAGATAGTTAAACAGAAAACCTGCCCTATTTTTACCTGTCGAGTTTATCTCTTATCACATCTGTCTAACAAATTAAAATATTTTACTTTCCTATGTAGATATAACAATACAACACTGATAGTGATACACTGAACTTCATACACTGTGTAGAAAATAGGCAGTTAAATAATAGATGTAGATACATGTACTTCCAAATAGTAATATGTAGCACAAACATAGACCAGATGATTGATGAAACATGGTTGATTGATTGATTGGTGTCAATGGTGTGTTATGCAACATTCAGGGTTGTTCAACAAACAAAGACACGTTTAAATGTAGGGGTTTCCAATATCATTAGGCACTCTGGAAATTGTGGACATCTACTATCAGACTGAGGCTTTTGCATGTGAATGAGATCATGACAGCAATCTTGAAATTAGGACCGCATAGCTAAAAAATATACATATTCTTAGTCATAAGATGCTACATACTCAAAATAGAAGGGTTTTACAAGGTTAAGTGTCCCCCCCCCCCCTCTTTTTTTTTTTAAAGGTTTTCTAAATTTTCACCCATTTCATTCCAATCAAAAAAATACATGCAAGACTGTCCAGGTAGTGGTACATGGGACTTCTGTGGATTATATTTTTTTTATGAAAGGGGACTTTTTCATACATGTATTTCTTAGACAGTGAAATCCCCAATAGCAGATATAAGCATGTAGTTTTAAGCAATAAATGAATGGAAACAACTGCGTATGTAAGTTTAGGAATGACTTATCCAATTATAATTAAAGGTTAACAAGCAGTATTTCCAGCATTACCCAGCAGAAGTATTGACTGTTGGTTGATGTGACGAGAGGTGTGTATAAACAGAGACAATGTGGTCATGCGGTCGGCAGGTAATTCCACATCACTAACAATAACCATGATAACAAAAAGAGAACCAACACTGACTTAATCTCTACAGTCTTTAAACCTCGCCATCCTGCCATGACAACTACTGGTCCCTTTCTTCTCTTAATTGTCCAACTATAAAAGCAGTGCAAGAGGAACCAAGCTTGAAGAAATCTTTGTAGAAACATTGATAATAGTCATACACAATAACATAAGGGATTGGATTTCCCTTGATAGGACTATTTATAAACAAAATGAATTAAAACTGCATAAAATCAATGTCTCCAATCCATACACTCTGTCTCATAAATAAAAGTACATGTACAGTATATTACTCTTAAACTGTAACAAACAATAGATTCAAACTCTGTAACAGTTAATTAGGGGGTTACCATGGTGTTAAAGTCTACAACAGTGACACAACATATCGAAACAACCGAAGAGTCCAGCAGAAGAACAAACAAATGCTGTCATTGAAACTAAAGAATACTAAATTGAAAGTAAACTCCAGACACTTTTTCTACAGGATGTGACTTAAATATTCAACATCCTTCTGCACTGGGCTGAAGCCAATTTTCACCTTCCTTCACGTTGTACCTAAAGGTACATGTAAGCAACTACCTACCATACAACCGAGTAGAGGGAGCATGACTCAATCATTTAAACTAAAAATCATTTAAAATAAAAAGTAGACTGAATCCAAGTTTCCAACCCAATACACAATAGTGCTTTAAAGTCGCCGGACACGAGCGAGTCGACAATTTATAATTTCAAGGAAACCACCCCGTGTGCGACAGATTGTGACGGGACTTGACATTGTTGACGAATAATGATTAATCACAAGGAATCAAAATTGTTTAACATCTAGGGATTCATCAGTAACTAACTTCTCATGTGCAGCAAACATGCGACCGAAAATCGCAGCCTTAAGCCGCATCATCCATTCAGTGACTTAGCGTCACAGTTGTAAGGTCAAAATGGATGCAATACTATATACGTAAATAGTGTTACAATATAACTTAGAAGGCATTATTAGCTAAATTGTTGCAAGAATGCCCATTTTTTTGGTAACATTACCTCCTCTACTACCTAACGTAACAGATATTTTACACATTAAAATTTATTAAAATAGCTAACATTACAGGAAAAAAACAGTGATTTTTGTTTAATTTTTTAACAATTTACCCACCACTTGTCTTCACTTGAACAAAAGTCAATCGACTCTCTATTAATAAACTTATAACAACAGCTTTATGATTATGAAAATTGTCAGCTGACTTTTGAAAAATCAAAATGAAAATCCCCTTTTCTGCGGCAAACCAAGTTGCCAAACATGCAATTATTGGCCGATTAAAAATTGCAGTGGGCAACAGGCTTAACAATCTGAACCATTTCTAGCAGCAGTACATGTATTAAACAAGATCTCCATCATACCTAACATTAAATCATCTGTCACATCTGGTCAACTGTTGAGTTAATATGACATGTACAATGTATATGATAAGAAAATTTTACCAAAGAGAATGAAAATTTATGCAAAGCTGGTCAACATCTGTTTCTCCAATTAAATGCTCAAGGAAGCACATTGTAACATGTAAAAGTTATGTACATGTAACAGCAGCCAAAAATCATTAATAAAGTCAAAGAATCAGACTACATGTGTATATCACTTTACCGAAATAAAATTGTATTTCTGTACTCTGATATAATTGGATTCTATGGTATTTATTTATGAATTTTGGCTGCTTTTTCACATGCTTTTAAATTTATCAAACAACCTTCTAAAGGAGTCAACAAATGAAAATATACTATTCTTTTATAAACATCTCTTTAAATATTGAGATTTATTCATTGCTCGAGTGGTTTGCACACTATGACTATATAGCTGGGATACAGACAGTGGGACAAAAGGCTAAGAGACTGTACACTGTTTGTCATGTAGGTATTAAGGCCCTAGCACACAAAAAAAAATTAAACAAAAAACCCCAGGGGGCCCAGTGGCCGATTCCACAAGGCTATTTCTGAATTCGATCAAACTGTTTAGAAGGGGTGTAACAATACATCGAACTATTGATTTATCGCAATAGTTGCTTCCGCAATAGTCAACTATCGCTAGTCTTTTGGTGAACAGTCAAACTGTTCAGTAGGGGTGTAACAATACATTGAACCATCGATTTATCGCAATTGGTTGCTTCCGCAATAGTCAACTATTTTCTGGTAATGCAATAGTCCATCGCATTAGCTGTACTAATTATTGATAGTTTCAATAGTTGACTTATTTCTCATCTCTGGCATAATTTTTCTTTAATACATTTAAATAGAGCATTCAAAGGCCATGGATAACCTACACAAAGATGGAAATGCTTTTAAATAACTGTGCTTCAGGGTTTTTCCAACTAACAGACATAATAACTGATAGTTCATTGCATTAATGCAGATTTATAAACTTCAAAGTACATGTTCTCTGCTCAATTTCAACAATATCCTACCCACACCACACTCGTAATAGTATTGCATTAGTGTCCTCTTTATTGAAATACATTTAGTATCCCAATATGGATGTGGACTATAGCAATAATATCACAGTAGTCAACCTATACAAGCTGTTCAGTTGACTTGCTCATTTAGTACAAGTTTGTTTTCCTATTATTCTAAGCAGTTTTGATTTTCCTTGTTTCTTATCTTTAATAATAGCAGCAATGTGCTTGAATATAATATATACCAAATCTAAATAGTTTAGATTTAAAAATAATTAATTTAAGTCCATTTCCAATTTTGACGTACATGTACATGTAAGTTATAAATTTCTTTCATGAAAAACCCACATTTATATATAAATCGATCAAACCAATGAAATTTATGATAATTTAAAAAAATTAAAAGATTAATTCTGCAGAGGTCTATCCAAAGTTTTAATTTGTAATGACAACAGGGCGGATGTGCCTTAGAAAATCAGATTATTTATAATTTACACACCTATTTATGTTAAAAATATATCTTTATATGTGTACATACGGCTGACCACAAAATCAAAGATCTTAGGGTGACTAAGTAAGGAGGGTTGACACCCTCAGTAAGCCTATGGAGAATGTGTGAGAGGCACCCCAGGCAGCCAGCATTTAATCCATAGCAGCAGATAGCCAACACCTGTAACACTAACAGACTGCCTGGGTAGGGACAGTTACCCTACTATTACATCATTTACTTACTTATATGTTTATGTACTACATGTATCTAAGAACTCTAGAGTTCAAGATTGGCTTTTCTCGCACTTTCTCAAATTACTTGTTATCCTCAGAGTACAGACACCCAGCAACACGTGTTAGAAGATCATAGCAAGCCTTGAAGTCATAAATGTATGTTGTTCTGCCAAGAACAAATGATAGAAAAGCCAATCATGCACTTTAAAGGGTCTCCCAAGTGGGTTTTTAAGTTTGGCTTTAAAGGGCTAAATTTAACATGATTAGCTACAGGTACCTATATTTTTCCAATTCTTGTAAAGTGTCATATTTAACGTTCTGCTTTAAATATCCAACTTTCCCCTGGTGACATCACTGACGTCATGCTTATAGTATCAGGATTAAAATCCCCTTTTTATGTAACGTCACCTGATTTTTAAAGCCTAATATATCCATAACTAATGCAAATTTTTTAATGAAACATTTTGAAAATCGCTCTAAGACAATTTGTTGGTATAGACCATTAAGGAATACCTTTAATAGAACTCTAAAAAGATATCCCTTTTTATACCCCAAAAGTACACACAATATAACATGTGAGCCAGCTATTAGATCAATTTATTCCATACCCTATGTCCCTATCCCAGGTCATACAAATCTCCTAGAGGTACATGTATGGTATATTTTTACTATTTGTTTGCTTGCAAAAATTCAATATATATTTCTTTTGGGTAACTATTGAAGATTCAGTAGATGCAACAAAACAGATCATCATGGTGTGAACTTTGTGTCAAGTTATTTTGAAATCTATCATAAGGCAACAAAGTTTTTATCACGGGTAAGTCTTACGTGCGGACGCACACCATACTAGAGTCCCAAAACTGCCATTTTGTGGAAACCATAGCAGACTAGACAAAAATAGACAATACACACTATAATGAACTAGAAATGTGTCCATGGTACATGTACATGTACACTACTCACTACTGATCACAACAAAAGAACCAGACCTGTGATTTGCTTCAATTATAATCTACAAGAATCTGAACAGTTAACTTATAAATGCAAATAACATCCAGAAATCATAATTATGACTTTCTATTTGCAAGTCATAACAAAATGTAAACTTGGTCACTGACAGTATAATTTATATAAAGCTTTCTATTAAATACATGTATGTCAGACTAATGTGTAAAATACAATGTATTTATAAATCATAATTTTTTGAATTTTGTATGTGCAAGGGCCACAAATTTAGTAGAAGTACATGTAGACTAATTCATATACAGTATCAACAAAATGTAAATCTGACCAGTACTTTGCTTCAATATAACTCCCAAAAATAAATATATGCCAACCAAAAGTTCCGGGTTCAATCCTTGGTAGGGGCAGGCAAAATTTTCTTACTCTACATTTATAAAATATATGTTATTTTATGTATTACTACATGTACATGTATCATGTGGTATTTTATATGTGTTGTAACTGTAAAGTCTTCTAAAGGTTATCCCAATGCGGATGTTCTGGGCTATTTGTACCTGGTGTCATCTACACAAGGTGTTTAACGACATTGTCAACATACCTGAGCAAGACAGCCAATCTGTGAGTAGTTGAGCCAGGCTATTTTGTTCAGCTACTAATCCTCTCTATAGCTCTTGATATATAGCTGTATTATAACCTAACCAGATGAGAATAAAGGAGGGGTTCTGGTGACCTATTCCCCTGTAACACGGCTCAATGGTTAACTAGGTCATTCAGTTTATTATATACAGAAAGAACTTAGAACAGGGTCTTTCCACCCTCTTAGTAACTTCATAATGCAATCTACTGTACCTCTGCATAATTATGAAACCTTCAAAAGTTCACAGAAAGCTTTACGTCTTCCATGAAAACCTACTGTATATTAATGACAGTAGTACTTTCTGAAGAACAGAGCTGGCTTTTACATGTAAGTCTTCTTCAGAGTGAATGACAGAAAAAGTAACCCATTATTTGGGGGTTTTGAAGATTTCTGACCTAGCAGCCAGCCCCTTTCTGGAAGAATTAAGAGTAGAGTAGAGGTCTGAGTTTGCCCCACAGAAATAGCTCATCAAACATAGTGACTGTATAAACACTCACCAGAACTTCAACTACAACACCCTGAAATCTTCAATGTACACTCCAGAATCTCTAGTCCAGTTAGATCTATGCACTTCAAAGCACTCTCTACACCCCCTAATATTAAGTATACTTCATTCCTTTGTGAGAGTGCATAACTTATTAACCGATAGGAAACACAATACATGGGGTTATTATAGTCTTCAGATAGGAAAACACTGAGATTAAATTAACAAGATAAGTAACATTGAAATATGTAAAGAGTGCACCACTTCAATACATACATGTAGTTATACCTGAAGATAGCTGATAAGAAAACTCTATACAAACCTGTTAGTTACGAAGATAGATCCCTGAGGCTTTTTCTCTCCTTTCTATATCTGATATATTTATATATATACTCTAACTCAACACTAGTTACAACTAGGGAGAGAAGAAGAAGAAAAAAACAACAGTCACTCAGCTTAATGTGTAACGGCTGAAATCTAAAGTTAAGAGAGCCTAGCATAAAGCTCCTTCCAATTTCTCAGCTAACCTATTGCCACATGTGTGTGGAGATTTCCATCCTACTTTATGTTGTTGTTGTAGCACATATACTCTGTTGAAGCTTGTAAAAAAAAGTCAAGTCTTTCTGATCAGCAGAGAACTCTAGTTAATCCAATGGTAAATCCAGAATAGACACGAGTAAAGGATCAATGGCCCCCTATCTACTGGCCTTAACCCTCACCAACACTGATCACATCTATTTACCCACTCAGCAATGAGGCAGGGCCACAGAAAGCCGGCCAGTTAGACAACATGGCCAGCGGAACCAGGGGAGAATAACACAGCCTAGTGGATCTGTACATATGTAGGCAGCTTATTCTCTCCTTCTCTCATAAGTTCACAGGCAGTTCATTTGGGCAAGTCAGCCCCCTGTAGAGACTATGTCTAAGTGAGTACTCCACAGGGCCAGTCTCAACCCACACTAAACCACCCCAGTCTATTCAACCTAGGACAGTTCCACTTCATAGAACAAATGGCTTTGTTATCACCCTGGGCTAGAAACACCCAGTTGAAAGAAAGAGAAAAAATGTGCTAGCGACACAGACAGCAATAAGAAAGTGGATAGTGTAATCAGGGAGACTCGCTGAGGTACATCAAAATTAGTATAGCCAGGCCATACTACCGCTTTCTTCTGTCTCCTTTGCCCTCTGTCTCAGTCCAAAGCTTCGAAATGTCCACTAACAAGAGAATGCTAGCCTACTAACCAAAAAACAACAAGTAATGCATAAGGGAAACAATATATGATATTTGTACAATTTGATCCCTCCCCACCACCAACAAAAAAACAAAACAACATTTCAAAATAACCAAAAAATAAAAATGAAAAAACAATATACAGCATTCTATCATTTAGATCCGGAAAAAAAATTAAAACTCGCAAACTATTTACTGAATATTTTTTGGCTCTGTTTGTATAAATCTTAACTGCACATTATTTTTTTAGAAATAGGCAATGAACATTACACTAAACATCTTGAGGCAGACCATAAAGCTTTAAGAGAGTTAAGTAAAAATAGAGACCCTGTATTTAATCTGATAACTAGAGGAAACAGGTGGCACACAAAAAATACAAACAGGCCTGTAATCAACAAAAGAGAGCACTAGAGTTGGTTGAGCTACATTGTACTCAAGATTCCCAGAGATATAATACATAATACATAATTCATGTAATAACGGTAACTTTATTGTTTGCTAATATTTCAGAAATTATTATTAACATCAGGAGTTTGTGATCTTGCTGGTGACATAATTAATGCAAAATATTGATTTAAAAGTCTTTTTTTTCTTTTCTTCATTACATTATTTATGTATTAATATGTTAAATTCTTCAGTAGAACAGATTAACATGTAATACCAGAAGTCCATTTATTAGCTTTTGGTAATACAGATTTAAAGACCCCATATTAGACACAGGCCTGGGCTGTAATGGTTTCCGACATACATGTACATGTAGCCTAAAAAATTTGTCCTCTGAATTTTTTTTAGATAACCTATCATTTTCATGTCACTGCTTTGCTGATTCTTTTAATACATAAATGTATATATTTATAAAAAAATAAAGCAAAATTACTTTCAGTGTGTAATAAAAATCATTTGATTAGATTGACAAAATTTGTCAAAACCAGTAGCAAAATGCACTTTTACATGAACAATTGAAACAATTTGGGAAATCTATAAATCCGTCCTTCTTGAGAAAACCCTGTTCGTTTCATTCTTCCCAACAGCACAAACAGGATGTTATTGAACTCTAAAAAAACTTGCTAAAGTAAAATTGACCCTTTGATACGTTCTAGAAAATATCTACATGTAAAACGCCAGACATTATCTTAGGCTTTTAGTTTTACAGTCTCAACAATTTTTCCCCCTAAAATCACATTTAACTGTTGAGGTCCTTCTAAAATCAACCATCGGAATTCCGAGTCAGCCTTGATATGTTCCCTTCCATTAACAAGGTCTTTTAAGGTAATCGGAAATAAATTATACTCAGAAATATGAGCAAAACAAACAAATTTGACAACGTGCACCATTTTTGTTGTTTAAACACCACTGAAGATGGCTGATCGTAACCGTTGATGTTTGGGCGAGTCCAATCAGCCATCTTCAGTGAGTGGTGTTTAGATGAATATGGCACGTGTTGTCAAAGTTGTTTGTTTAACCCCCATTTCTACATGTAGGTATAATTTTGGGGGGTTTGATACCTTAAAACATGTTGTTAATGAAAGGGGACATATCAAGGCTGGCACCGCGACAGTTAAATGGGATTTGAATGGCAAATTTTTGATTGATTGATTGATTGGGGTTTAACGCCGTACTCAGGGGTATTTCACCTATGCGACGGCGTGCCAGCCCCATGGGTGGAGGAAACCACCGTTCACGTCACTGGCAACATTAAAGACGAGACAGAAAAAG
>JAVFBY010271425.1:0-10473 GCA_034781015.1 Tonicella lineata
CTCTTTGGGTTGTCTACGTCTCCTGGATTAAATAATGGTGACTCCATCAATAGTTTCAGATTGCCGAGATTTTAATAATGTAGTATTACAGCTCAAACAGAAATTATAGCAGTGGAGTTGAACTAGTAAAACATATTCAGTGAGTACCCTTGTACGAGACCAAATAAATCGTATAACAATTCAGACCCATTGCTCATAAATGACTTACCAGACGTTCTAAATGGTCGGATGAAGTTAGTTCTGTATGCATATGACACAGCACTCTTCCATACACCAAAGGATTGTCATAAATTCATTTATTTTCAAATACAGGTATGGACAAAATAATAAAATTGGTTAACCATTAACAAACTAACTTTAAATTTTAACATTCAATTGATAATCACAACAATAACCAATCCTTACCAGAATATCACAACAACAACGACGAGAATAATGGCTACAATGGCACCGCCCACACTTCCACCGATGATCCCGCCAATATGATTGTCAGTCTGGGGATCCGTGGTTGATTTCACTGAAACAACATTGAATCACCGATGATTTACAAAATCATAACGGATAATGGATTTTTCGATTGGTAATAAGGAATGCTATTAAAATGCCATTCGAGACAGCTTTTCTACAGGGCTTATCATCAGCCACTTAAAACTTTTGAAGGCCTAACTCAGTATATTTGAGTTTTATGGACTATCACAGAATATACATCAACCACATTTCTTTATATTTTGTGATTTCTTTTTCTACTGCCATATTGTCAAACCAAAATAGTGGTATGACAACAATTAGGTACACCTGTATTTTGATTTTCTTACGGGGTCAATATGGTATTTTTAGGCTACTGTTAACATGTAACAGCTTTCTTTACATATCAATGTGTTCTTTTGACCGACATATAATATCCGCATAATAATGAAACTCGAAAAGACACACTGACCTACTTACTACATAATTTAGTGTAAACAAAATAGCAGTTATAAAGTTGTATTAGTTGAACACATTTGTGCAGATAGTATTGTACCGCAGATAGTAGTAGATATTAAATTGTAAATATATTGTATTTAATATCAAATTCTAGATAGTATGGTTTAGAACTTACCCATATCACACTTGTCACCTGTGTAATCATGGAGACATCCTCCTGGACAGGTGCCGTCCCCATTCACACAGGGAAAGTCTATACAGTTCTCACTGCATTTAAATACACAGTTATTTCCCCATGTCCCCGCCAAACATTCTGCAATAAGGAGAGAGTTAAAGACGTGTAGTTTATGAACACGATAGCCTACTCGAGGGTGGTTTCATTTCAGTGGAATAACCTTTAACTGGGATAAAACCTAGGTAATCAATTATTTATTTTAAAAAAACATTGGCCACACTTATAATAACATTTAGAGAACGTGTTTATGAAAAGTTTGAAATCTATTTAAAAATATGATCTACCTTCTTTGCAAGAAGGGTCAGACTCCAAATATCCTGGCTTACATCTTAGATTCTCCAAAGTTTGTGGACAAATTCCCGATGCCTTATTGCAAGCTGCATTTGTACGACAATTACCACAGTTGTGGGTACAGTCAAAATCCCACTGGCCGTTCGAACATTCTGTAACATTACATATTTATAACTCATTTGGTTGTAGGCCTATGTTATTATTTACTTCACGATGTATCTATTTTTGAGCGCTTTGGCTTGACAGTCACTTTCGCGACTGTCTTCGATTGCATCATTCACACACCAAAATTTTTTATATCAGAATAAAACTCGTTCAGCAGAGAGAAGTAAAAATTACATCAATGACAAAAAAAGTAAAGCATAACCACATTCTTTTTGTCTCCAAAATGAAAATGTGGAATGATATTTGTGAAATCTTACCTGTGTGGCACGTAATGCCTTCATAGCCCTTTTCACACCTGTGGATGTCGTTTGGACAGTGGCCATTAGTTTTACTACAGCGAAGACTTCCGGCATAACAAAACCCACACCTGTACACACAGTTAGGACCATATTCGCCGGGATCACAATCTAAAAAATATCAATACTATCGCAATTCTGTGACAGACGATAACGTTGCCATTAAAAATATTCATCGTTTATACGAGACCAGATAAATTATACAGCGTGCAGAAGTTATAGTGAGAGACACACGTTGTCTGTAAAAATTCAATTTCTTTTACACAAAAACGTGTTACTCACCACGCTTTAGTATAGTCCTAAATGTTTCACCGACGCAGACAAACAAACCTTTTCCTGATTGGGTATCTCCCCCTAGGGTGCCCCCCTAGCGACCGTTGCATTCTGGGCAGGCTTCCCAGAGATTGTCATTCTCTTCTTCAGTAATAGAGCTGTCAGTAGCACTGTTCTATAGCAATCCTTTCTCAAGCCTAGCTCTAAGCTTATATGTTTTTGTGTCTACCCTATTGGCAGCCGGACTAATTAGGAAAGTATTGCTTTGTATATTCGCTAAGATCTAGACAAAAATACAAGACGGCGGGAAAATCGGCCCAATTTAATCTTAGTTTTCGATAAGTGTCAGCTAATTATATCGTCCCGGCTCTGTATTCTAGGGCAGATTTAGCTAGTGAGTCAGGATCTATTGATATTATTTCAGGTTTTGGGAATTTTAGTTCTTAATTAAAACCTAAATTTGAAGTGGATTCGGGGACGATTACGAATGTATTTAATAGTGATAGGTTATGTATGCAAACGTCGTCGTCTCGTGTATCTACTTCAGCGGGAAAAGTTTGGAAATCGGTGTTAAGTTCTAGATCGAGTGGCACCGTTGTCTCTAATTACCCAACCAACACGCCCACTTGGGGCCCATATGGGTTATGCATGGGAATTGCTGGTATGGTGGGCATGGGTTCCTTGTAGATTTGTCCATGTGGCCCTCATGGTACCCATATGGGTTGGCACACACATATGATACACATGGGCACTATGTGGGCTAGGCATGGGTTCCATGTGGGATCCAAATAGGTTTCATGTGGGTCCTATGTAGGCTACCCACGTTGCGCCCAAATATAGCCCACATCACACCTACATTACACCCACGCTTATCCAACATATGGGCCAGCCCATGTGGGTCCCAAGCAGGTCACATGGACAAATCCACATGGGACCTACATAGTAGCCCATTTCGGACCCACCTGGGTCCCATCAATCCGTGTTGGCTGTGTTGACGTGTTAGCGTGTTTGCGTGTTTGGCTGTGTTAGCGTGTTTGGCTGTGTTGGCGTGTTAGACGAGTATACACGTCTAGTGGCAGTTTAGAGTTGTGTGGTCAGGGTAATAATGCTATGGTTAGTCCTATTATATCCCTTAGCACTATGCAATCCTTAGACAGGCCTGATAATGTGCAGCATAGGCTGGTGGAGGTACAGACTTCCACTGGCGGTGTGAAGTCAGTGTTATTAGATCACGGAGATTCCCCGTTACTAATTCCAGCCAGTGCTAGTTGTTTCTTGAATAGGGGCATGACTACATTGACTGATAGGACGGTCGATCTCCGCTTGTTTAGGCTTGGAAGTAGCGGAAATATCACGGTATGTTCTACCGCTTTTAGTCCGTCATCGATTGGGTAGTTTGGAGACATCATTGCGCCATTCGATTGTTATGATAGATACGTGTTTAAATCGGTCGTTTCTGACTCAAAAGTCCCCACACGGGTGGTGTCTCAAATTAGTTCTCTATACAGGGTGGGCAACAAAAAGCGCAACATCCACCTGTTAAATCTCCAAGAGGGACCACAGCCATACTCGCTGAATGAAGAGCAGTGATACGCAGTTACGCTTCGAAGTTGACTTCATAAGGGTTGGGCTCCCCATGTTGCGCTTTTTTTTTTGCCCACCCTGTATATATGAGGCCTTTTTCATTGTCTATTGTCCCTCAGTCTATATACGCTAGGATGTCAGTTTAGTTACTAGGTTAGATAGCACCCAACATTTGTTATACCTTTATAACAATTTAACAGAAGTGAGTGTTTTCCAATATGTTTTCCAAAACTTCATGTAAATGTGTTGGCCAAAACATTTCCTTATAGTATTTTAACCTTTTCTAATATATTTAAAATATTTAGATGTCCATACAGCCATTCCAGGCTCTAGCATGTCGTCACAAAACACGAAAATATTCGATATTTGGTCAGGGAGAAACCCGTTCTGCGGATAGGGCTGAGGCGGATTACGAATTTACTACTTCTCAGACTGGGGGTGCACAGGATAGGAATTATGTTTTTCCTGCTGTTAACCCTGTTTAAGAGGAAAGCGAAATGGGAGAAGCGGTTTGGTTGTGCCTCCTGAGGCAGTTATTTTATCTTTTTCCAGACTTGTCTTCCCCCTGAGTGTGGGTGTAGGCGATTGGTTTCAATGATTGATTGAGGCACACCCTCATATAGGTGAAATAACCCTGAGTACGGTGTTAGACCCGACCAATCAATCAATCAATTAATCAATCAATGATTGACGCAATGTCAATGTTCATTGGATGCGAGTCTGTGTTTGGCGTTTCAAGATTTGGCTTCAGAAAGCCATGTTTCAGGTGCTTCTGTTTGGCGTCGTTTGTCAAGTGGAAAGTTCCCGATTAAAGCGCCTAGATTTATTGGTTATAACGCGCATGTTTCACTATCAACAGGCATGGTTGTTAAGTGGGGCGATGCGTTTTTTAGACTTGTGACAGGGTAAGCCGTAGGCCTACACCAAGCTTCGGGTGCGCTTTCCTGTCGACAGGTTTCATTCTAATAAAGTGTTCTCATCTATATTGATTTTCTCTAAGCGATGCTGACCTGGGAAGTAGGCGTCGATTGTTGGCCCAAGACAATAGTTGTTTTATGGTCGCAGCAAGGGCTAAGTAGCCCAGCCGCGTTTTAACTTAGGTCTGTCGTGTTAGGTGTTCGGTTTTGTTTGCGATGTTACATATTTATTTATTTTATGTGAAATATTGTTTCTTTCTATAGAAAAGGGGTGATGTGACGATCTCTAGCTTTTGACACAGGATCTAGGTTGTTCGTGATTTATTTTACATCGGCGTGTCTTGTGGGCCTTGACGCGGTGATTGAACTTGATGAGGATTTTTTTACATTGGCGTTTCGGCGCTGGCCTTAGTGTAGGAATTTTTTACATTGGGGATTGAACGTTAACCCTTAGAGTGGGAGTTTTTGCGTTGAGGATTGAGCATCAACCCTATTGTGGGGAATCTTGCATTGGGGGTGATTTGTTCACATTACGGGTTGCACCAGTTGTAATCTGTTTACACGGTTATAGATTTCGATTGGGTGGAGGCTCGATATCGTTCTTTTTCTTTTTTGGTCGAAGGGATATTTCCTCATTGTTTATTATCTGTGAAATTTGCGTGGTGGCCGGCGTTGGATCCAAACGCCTGTAGGTTTCATAGCTTTCATTATGTGTTAACTAGACCTTATGTTAGTGAAGGGGTGTATCATGGGGTATTTTTACGCTATGATGCAATAGGCTAGGTTAACCCAGGGTCAAGGAAGATGTGGTGTTTTCATTCTTTGAATCGATGTTGTTTAATATCCTCCTCGGTTGCCGGATGTTGATCCTCAATGGCCAATGTTGTCAAACATTTCTGGGGTTAATATAGTTTGTGAATAATTGTAGTGATTGCAGTATAGTGTCAGTGTTTCGCTTTAAGATTGCTAACAAGTGCTCGGAGCCAGTCAGATTGTATCACACCGGGGTCATTACGAGTTTTGTGATGTACACGTAGTGGTTATTGTCGGTTGATGCGTTTATTTCAGTGTTATCATACTTGTGTTCTGCTAGTTGCCTTAGTCGTGATGAAAAGTATATTCTGATAAATGAAAAAACTACCAATTACACATTTTTATTCAGCTCTGGTATGTATCCTTATAATTATACGGATACATAGAAGGCTAATAATGACACAGAAGTCTTATATACGGATACATAGTAGACTAATAATGATACAGAAATTTGCATCTAGTATATATGTTATATGGTAATCTGACTAAAATCACATCTTTATTAGCTCCCCGGTATTGTATTCTCCATAAAGCAAACAGTGTTCAATGACGTCAACTAGTGTGGGGGTTCAAGAAAGGTCGCCGTTTAAATTGTCCAATGAAAAACCAGATAGCAAGAAGCTGTGGTCAACATAGATACTTGTAAGCTAGGACAGTTCCAGGGGAATCCCCGACTCACAAACCAAGAATTGGTAAGCGGCCCTCTGATTGGTCGACCAATCGACATCATTTGGTAGAGTATGTCCTCAGATCTACATCGCGGCAATACAATACCGGGGAGCTAATTTAGATCTGATTTTAGTCAGATTGAGTTATATGGTTAATTGATTGTTTTTGTTTAACGCCGTAAACAGGCGTGTTTCACTTATTTGACGCCGTACCTGTCAAATGGATGAAGGAAACCACCCTTGTCGTCACCGGCAACATCAAGGACAGGGCAGAACATGGGCAGGGCAAAAACAGGACATCACAACGGCAAGTCAGAGATAGACAATGCTGGGCTGTAAGTTCTATTCTCGTGGTATGTATTCGTTTGTTTGTTTGTTTGTTTGATTGATTGGTGTTTAACGTCGTACTCAGGGGTATTTCACCTATATGACGACGGATTCTCCACTACTTAGACAAACCTACTTGATATGGTGGAAAACCGGGAAAGAAACCACGGAAAACGCCCCCCGCTAAAGCCGAAGTCACCTATGTGACTCCCTCTGTACCTGAGCAGGTCCACTGGGGGATCGAACCCGTGCGGTACATCGAAGGAGGATCGGTAGTCCCGCCAGCCAGACGCTATAACCACCACGGCGCGGGCCCGTATGTATTCGTTGTGCGCGGTCTAGAATAGAGCCCGTGTGTCCGATCAGAGAGCTGTCTATCTATAGATAGGACTGAAGCTTAAGAGTAATCGTTATGTTTTTCTAGGTCTTTGTAGTTTGGCTACTTAACACTATACGATTTTGTTATGGACAGACAGTGCACTAGGATGTAGTATTTTAATACAATCTAGGTTCGTGGCCAATAGCCAGAGAAGATTTTTGTTTTTGGCCGCGTTTTCCTTTTCCGCTTTAGAGTTCGTTTTCATGCGGTTTAAGATACGTTGTCTTATGTGTTGATGCTAGTAGTGTGGTAGCGTTAGAGGTTATCGTTGGTATTTTATTATCCTTTTGGTCCGTGGTGGTAAAGGTTTTTTTTAAATAATATAGCCTCTTCTCTAGATAGACTTGGCGCATGGCCCTGGAGTAGTCACGTAGACTGGGCCATTGTTTGAGGGATTTGGTTGGGCAGGGAGTGTTGTGCGACATTCTAGTTGCCATGACGCCATGTTGTTGTTCGTCATGGCAGCTCGGGTGTGCTGCGGTATTCGTTTTGTTATGCGGTGCTCGTGAAGGTGTTTCTAGGAAGCGCAGGACTTTTCGCTTGAGTGGCTTGCTGTCGTCTGACCTATGGGGTCGATTCGTCGGTGACAACTGTCATGTTGATGGACTACTGAAGAACAATCTGATTAAAAATCTATATTAGGTTCCCGGTATTGCATTGTCGCAATGTAGATCTGAGGACATTCCATAGCAAGCGGTGTTCAATAACGTCAACTAGTTTGGGGTTCAAGAAAGGTCACCGTTTAAATTCTCTCGCATTTAGTCGCGATTTTGTCGCGCTTAAAGCGCCCCAGATGTAAAGAAAGTTCTGCCCTGTACTGTACTTTGTTGAGACAGGCTTAAGTTGTTGAAAATTCTCGCTCTCCCTTTTTCCTTGTCAGGAAGTAGTAATAGTGTTGTAGGGGGTAAGTATCAGCTAAAAAAACATACAAATTGTTTATCAATTTGATAATTTTGTCCGCTTAGGGGGGCTATCCCAAGTGTCGTCACCGCTTCTGATAAACGACTTCCTGTTACAGTTAATCTTCCGTTTCCGGAAGGGCAGTAGACTATGTGCAGCACAGGGGCATTTACAGTAGTGATTGTTGCTTCCGGCGCAATATTCAATAGCGGAGAGTTCACGAGTTCAATTCCGATGGCGCAAGAGTGAGCTTTTCTAGTTCCGGTATAAAACTGACAACTGTACTTCCGCATCCGCAAGTTGGAATATACGCGGTTGACAGCACTATTCTGCATCCGGTATGATGTAGCACTCTAGTGCCGGTGACTGCGCAGCCTACTGTGTATGGGAGTCGGCTTCTAGTTCCCGCGGCTGCGTCTTTCCACTTCCGGTTGTTAACACTGTTTCGGTTAACAGTTCTTGTTTTTACACAAACAAGTTACCTTCATAAAGATAAGCCCTAAATGTTAAACATTTCGCGTCGTTAGTTTAAGTTTAAAACATACAAAATCCATGTGGGCTCGTGTCCTACACCCAATCAGGTGCACCTGTATTGTGCTTTTCTGATACAAGTAGGCTACAGTTAACATGTAATGAGTGTCTGTACATATCAATGTGTTTGTTTGACCAACTTATAATATCCATATAATAATTAATCTGAAAGGACACACTGACCGACTTATTACAGATATTTAAACAAATAGCACTTATAACGTTTTATTAACCGAAGACACCTTTTGTAGTTCGAATTGTACCGTAGATAGTAAAAAAAAATAACACATTTTAGATATTATATGGTTTGTCACTTACCTTTATCACATTCGTCACCTGTGTAACCATGTAGACATCCTCCTGGACAGGTACCATTCTCCTTCGCACAGGGAAAGTATAAACAGTTCTCACTGCAGTTAAATACACAGTTATCTCCCCATTGTCCCGCCAAACACGCTGTTAAAACGAATCAGTTAAAGATTTGTAATTTGGAAGATGGTACTGACCAGTTTTATTTTAAGCAAGCAGGTGGTTAGCGTAAGAATCATGTGCCATGCTACTTCTATTTGTTGTGACACCCTGTTGTTATTCTGTGATGTATTTGTTTGTTGCCAGTGGCGTCGAGGTTGGTTTCTTTTACCTATTGGACTGAAACGCCGTTATTGGGACTGAAATATAATACCCATATAACAACAAACCCGAAAGGACCGACTGACCTACTAATTACACATACAAACAAAATAGCACTTATAACGTGTTACTGACCAAAGAGCCCTTGTGAAAATAGTATTGCACCGTAGATATTATATATTAAATGGCAGATGTAATTGTTTGTCACTTACCCTTATCACATTTGTCACCTGTGTAACCATGGAGACAGCCTCCTGGACAGGTGCCATTCTCCTTCGCACAGGGAAAGTGTAAACAGTTCTCACTGCAGTTTAATACACAGTTATCTCCCCATTTCCCTGCCAAACACGCTGTAATAAGGAATCAGTAGCAAAAAATATTTGCAAAATAGTACATAACGTGTTATTAAACGAAGAACACTTGTCAATGCTATTGCAGTTTAGCATCTCTCTAAATGTAAATTTATAAAAAAATATTTGCAAAATAGTACATAACGTTTTATTAAACGAAGAACACTTATCAATGCTATTGCAGTTTAGCATCTCTCTAAATGTAAATTTATATTAATAGGAGTTAATAAGATAGTATTAAGATAGTATTGTATCGTAGATGTTATAAGAGGTTAAATTGTAGGTTCAGATTTGTCACTTACCCTTATCACATTCCCCCCCTGTGTAACCACACAGACAGCCTCCTGGACAGGTTCCATTCTCCTTCACACAGGGAAAGTGTAAACAGTTTTCACTGCAGGTAAAGACACAGTTATCTCCCCATTGCCCCGCCAAACACTCTGTAATAAGGAATGAGTTAAGGATCTTTAGTTTTGGAACAGGGTAGCCAACTGGCCGTTTTTAGTTTAAGCAGAGCTACACTGTTAGAAGAACTTGGTCGCCCCGACCAAATTTTTTTGGGTCGGACCCTCTCCGACCAAAAAAAACTTGGTCAAGGAAACTTGGTCAAAAAGCCCGACCAAAAAAAACTTGGTCGGCCATCAGCTTTGACCAAGTTTTTCTTGGTCAAATCATATTCCGACCAAATAAAACTTGGTCACTTTTTTGACCAAGTTAAACTTGGTCGCTTGGTATAGTAGGATAAGAGAGAGCGACCAAGTTTTTTTTGGTCGGAATCATACCCGACCAAAAAAAACTTGGTCACTTTTTTGACCAAGTTTAACTTGGTCGCTGGGATAAGTAGACCGACCAAGATTTTCTTGGTCGGAATGATACCCGACCAAAAAAAACTTGGTCACTTTTTTAACCAAGTTTAACTTGGTCGCTGGGACAAGTAGACCGACCAAGATTTTCTTGATTGAAATCATAGCCAACCAAAATAAATTTGATCACTTTTTCTGACCAAGTTTTTCTTAAAAGCTTAATTTTAATTTCAACCAAATTGTGTAGGCTAAGTGAAAATTTATGAACAAACATTGCATATTAAATCTAATTTAGTGTGACTGCATGTGTCTTATTACTAACTTTCATCATGTGTTATTATAAATGTAGGGAAATACAATTATCCCCGCAAATTAATATTTCACAGA
>JAVFBY010271536.1:0-10473 GCA_034781015.1 Tonicella lineata
TCGTTTTTGTCTCAATAAGACAGACTATTATTTTGATAATCACAGCAAAAACAGTATGTCCCTTTATAATAATTGACAAAAAAATCATGGTTAATGAAATTGACGATTGAATGAATACATGTATTTGTTGAATAATTGTCAATGTTATAGAGACAGAAACTATATGGCATGACCAACCGGAGTTACCAGATTTACTCTAACAAGCTTAAGAAGTGTATCCACACACTCAGAACACCATGTTTCTTTACTGCAATTCACATTCTAACTATGAAGGCTCACTTGATTTTTTGATTTCTACCCTTTCAACATAAAGTCAAATATAAACAGTGGAGGCAATGGCATAGTAAAGTGAGTAGCTGCTCTCAGAAAAACAATGCAATGGAATAATGTATGGATCCCATGCACTTCTGCCACCAGATTAAAATCATTCTCTGACGGGCAAGATAAATAGTTCTTACAAACTCTGACACTTCTTTTCATAAGATTCATTATTGCTCTATTGACATTCTCGACCATCAGTCTCGACCATCAATAATTGATCAATAGCACAATGTCAGGAGCCAAGATTTGTAAAACCAATTTTGAGAAGACTGCATAACCAAATGGGTGTAACATGTAACATTACCAGGGTTACAATGGATGAGAGAGGATAAAGTTTATCATATTATATCTCAAATTGTATTAAAAAGAAATATATATATTTTTTAAATGTAGAAGGCCAACGTTGAAGATTAATATTAAAGATACTACAACAGGATATATATTATTAAGATCAGGAACAAAAAAGTTGATTCGGTTACTTAAGTCATGAAGGAAGGCAATATCAAGTTTACACAAGAAAATCAATGAGATTTTCAGCAATTGACTGATAAAACTAGAAACTCTGGACAAATGTGCACAAACTATTATCCAACTGTAAACTAATTCAGATACTCTTGAGCAAAACATATTTAATAGGCAAAAGATTGTGAGGACCTCTTAACAATTCCAACGATTTGTGAGCGACTAACTGTCATGACTGTGACTCACAGACTATAAGGAACTGATGGTACAAAATACATGTTCATAGGCAATAGTGAGAAACGAAAGATCGGTTCTTCGTAAAAAAAACTTCATGATTGCAGTCCTGATAATGGGAAACAAAACAGGATGCAAAAACAAATCAGCTTCAGAAAAGGGCAAAGACAGGACAACAAAAAAAAGCGGCATCCTGATACCCCTTACATTGTAACTCAGCGAGCACCTGGGGATCACTATTAAGCTCCAGACAACCACCCACTTTAGCACCCTGTTATTGACATACATGTATAGGACTAAGGTCCTTTCTCTTTCTATACAGTCTGCATGTGCAACATGTATATTAATAATCCAGACTCAAGGACAAAATGTGTATGTGATAAACACTGTGCCATTTCAAGGCTTTTGACAGTCTTCTTTAACACTTGCACTTCAAAACAAATTTATCTTGAAAATGTATAAGCTTACATGTTTATGATATCAATTTCTCAAAATGTCAAATATAAAATGTGGCCATAAATGTTTCAGTACAACCTCTACAAATGTACCTGAAAGTAATTAAATCAACCCAGTCGGAGTCCTATCTGAGAATACAATATTCTGTGATCATGAAATGATATTTAAATTGATTTGTATACTAAGAAAGAATGCACATTTTTGTTATTATTTCCTTGTAAATGTATGTTGCACAGCTGGAGAATATAAAAATTTAAAATTGATGAACGGTATACCGTAAATGTTTTCCAACTTACCTTGCCATGCGGAAGAGCTGAAGCTAGAGTCAGAATAACTAGTGTGAGAAGAAAACTCCCAGTCAAAGACTGTCCAAGGAAATTCATGATGTGGACTAGAATGTTCTGTTACACGCTTACTCTGGAAGTAAATCACAGAAATTACATGTAATTATAGAAAATCTTATGCAAAATATTATTACACAGTACATATAATATATATACAGAGCCCTACATGTAGTTAAACATTTTGCTTCATTAGGCAAAACAGTAGCCACTGTCAAATTGAATACAAATGTATTATTGACAAATCTTTTAGCCACCAGTCATATGTAATAGCTAGATTTAAAATTTCTTAGCATTTGGCTATAAATAGCCTGTAATAGTAATAACCTGGTAGTTTGGGTCCTGTATAAGCTTATGTTAATTTTTACTTGACTGCATTAAAACATTTATAGGTATATTTATCACATGCATATCATTACTTGTAAAGCCATTCTTTTTTGTAAAAATATTCTGAATAAAAAAGTTATTAAAAAAAAGGGATGTAAGCGTCTTGTACAATTCCCTTTCTTTCTACAAACACTTTTCTCCTATAAAAAGATGAAAAATGAGCTTTTATTATATGGGTTAGATTTTTTTTTTTTTACATCGAGTTTTGGCAAATGACTTTTGTTTGAAACACCTGCAATTTTTTTATCCCCCAAAAATCTCCCTTTTTTTCTTATATGAAATTTGATGCAATTTTTTTTGTCATTAGTTAACAGAAAATTAAATCTTATTATATGTTTTCTTTTTTTAAATTGTGAAGCTAACACATGTTATAAAAGCATGATAGCCACCAAAGAAAGAAGGTTAAATCTATTTTTAAATCTTTTAATTAAATGGACAAAACTCAATAACTTAACAGCTACAGCTTACAGGTACATTGTACATGTTGATGTATCAATTTTTGTAAACAAAAGAAAAGTAGAGTAGAATGACTTCAAAAGGGTCAAACAAGACATGTCTCAAGAGTCAAGAACAGTCTAGATGTTTTCCAGTTTAAACAGACAAATACTGATGTAAACAATGATACAATTATTACAGGTACAAATAGGATAAATGGGATAATTAACTCAGACGTTATATTTAAACGTAACGCCAGAGGCAATCTACCAAAAAATGGCTGTCACAGAAAGAACTTTGTCTGTATAATGCTAATTTAATCAGTTTAACTTTCCTCCCATAACTTGTTGAACTGAACAAAAGTTTATACAAGAAAAAACAATTTGCGTAATTAACAAAGTTTAAATTTAACTCTGTCTGTATTATATAATTACATTGTAGATTCACACGCTTGGGTATACTGTAATACATGTATAAATGAGAATAATTAGTCAATTCTGGAAGAGTTTAGAAAACAATTAGCCAAACTACAAAGTTAAAAATTAACACTGTATTTATATATCTACATGTACAAAGTAGCATTGTACATGTAGATTCACATTTTCCTGGGTACATGAGAGTAATTAATACATATCTGTGCTGGAAGCTTTTAAAACACAAAAGACAAAGTTCAAATTTAACTCTGTATTATATTATAACTACGGCTCAGCTGTAACTGTATTTTCACACGTCCTGGGTATATAAATGAGAATAATAAGTCTGTTCTGGAAGTTTAAAAAAAAACAATTAGCGTAATTAACAAAGTTCAAACTTAACTCAGTATTTAATATTATATCTACATGTAGCCTACATAGTAGATTCACACTTGGGCAGCCATGGGCTTAAGCATAGGGGTGTCCACCCCTCCTTTTGACGCCCTGAATTGAATAACTGCCTGTTTTAGGAAAATTTTAATAACATGCACAGTGTTCTGCCCAGGAATTTGTGAGTGGTGGGTGCAAGGGAGCTAGGCGACCGGACCAGGGAGCTGTCACGTGTGCATGTATGACCAAGCGGGAGAAGAGCTTGAAGATACTACATAGCAGTATTTTTGTAATTTGACTAGTAAATAATCTTTTAGACGCTTCAAAATCCGCTTGCAAGCCAAGAAGGCTTAACACACGGCTCTGTTTTTATTTTTCTTGCCTCCATTACACTGCTGGGCAGGCCAATTTGTTTCGGAAAGTGCTGGAAGGCTGGCTGTTAATGCTGGTTACGCCCACCCAGTGCCACCCAGCGTGGGCAGAACCCTGCATGCAGGAGATGGAAATTGTGAAAATTGGACACCCAGTTACTCAAAAAAGGAAAGGAAAATGGCCATTTTGGACACTATACTCTAGATTTCTGGCTTAGCTACTGCAGTTGGTATATAACTAGTGAGAATAATTAATTTGTTCTCTAAGTTTTAAAAACACAATAAGTGTTATTAACAAAGTTAAAATTTAACTGTTTTATTATATAAACAGTACAGCCAAATTCTAAGTTTATATACTGATCTCACCCTGATCGTACCGTGAGATTACCATGAACAGACCCTGATGTGACAGTGACCAAACCCTGGCCCAGTACTACTGTGAATGGGCCCTGGCAGGACGGTAACTGGACCATGACAGGACTTTAACTGGACCCTGACCTTACCATGAGCCCAGCCAGGGTTGATTAGGGTGACATCCCCATCCGATCACCGATCAGCATGTATACTTAGAATTCGGCTGTACTGTATCTACATTATTAAGTAGCAGATTCACACCTAGGTATAACAATGAGAATAATTAGTCTGTTCTGGAGGTTTTTAATTAGTATAGAGCTGAGGGCATTCAACGACTTTAGAAGTGATTACTAAGCCTGCAGACAGGTCTTTGGAGAAATGTTAATTTGCATTCACAAAAACAAAAGAAGTCTGACAAATTAAATTAAACTTGAGTGATAATGAATATTACATAATGTAACTGAATGCCTGGATAACTTTGCTTTTCATTGTTCCCACGATAAATTAAACTTTTGTTTTTTATTATAACAGCCAATAATAGAACACAACAACATGAGTGGCATAAATTTATGTTAGACACTGTCTGATTAAAACCAGATCTACATTTGCTCCCTGGTATTTTATTTGTTGTGATGCCCCTTGGGCCCTTTTTTTTTGTCCTGTCCTGTCTTTGGTGTTGCTTTTGACAACAAGGGTGGTTTTTACAACCTACATGTATTTGTTCAACATGTTGTCATTTCGTTTATATCTGAAATACTACAGTACTGTACTGACGTCTGAGCATGGCAAAAAACACAAATCATAAAATTAAATCAATCCATTCCTTATACATGTCAAGTATTTATATAAATAACTGATAATATAAGCTTATTGAATTTTAGACGACACATATTGTCTTAATAAATGATACTGTCTACAATCTTTGTTGTGGGTGATTTTCAAATTTAAATAATTTAGTGAATTTATATATTTACATGTAGCAACAGTAGCATATTTTATAAATGTTTTGAAAGACAATTTTGCATGCCTCCACTGGAGATCGAACCCTTGATTCTTGGCTAGCAGGACTAAGTGACCCAGGGATAGATGCACTTCGCTTTTGACAACCGAATATAGGCTTTCAAAAACTTTGTAAAACTCAATCTGAACCATGAAAAACTGAAGTTGGTTACATTTTATGGGATAAATACTCAATTTATTGCATGAAAACTCAATTTACATGCTGGAATTTTTTAGGAAAGTACTGAATTTGACAGACAAAATGCAACATTTATAGGAACTGTTTAAAAATAAAATACTTTCCTACATACATTGTACATGTAAGGTTATAGAACAGATTCAAGCATTTTTTAGTTATTTCTTAAAAACATACACGGTTGTCAAAAAAGATTAAAACTCAATCTGACTATGAAAAAAACTGAAATTAAAAACAAATTGAGTTTTTGGTTGTTAAGATTCTGACTTCTATCTGTCCCTGGGCCCGCAAAATTTTTGGTCTCTCTTTTTTTTTTCTTCCAAGCAAAAAAATAATTATTTGTAGGTTCTATTAGATGTACATACATGTTCTAACAAGTGACCCAATATAAAATAGTATAACAGAAGTTTTTTTTTAATTTTTGTACTGGCCCAGTGGGCCAGTGAGCTTCACTTTTTACTGACCTTACAGCAAATTCACTGGCTTAGGGCCAGTGGGCCTATGTTAATTTCGAGCCCTGAGTTGGGTCAGGTTTTGCCATCAAGAACTTATATTGAAAGGATAGGCAACCGATTCTGTGCTTTGTTATCTGGCAAACAATCTCGCCTTGGGTACATTGAGGAATTAAGGTTAATTTTAAAATGCTTATATGTAGTTATTTCTACCTTAAAATATATAATATCTTGATTCAGAGTGAAAATCAGTCAATTTTAAGCATGATTTCAAAGTCTTTGTTTGTTTGATTTGGGCTTTATGTCATGTAATTCACTCATATGATGGTGTGCCAACCCAATGTCTGACGGAAACCATTCTCAACATCACTCTACAACAAACAATGACAAGGACGGGACACAAAACAGGACAGAAGGCAAATAGGCAGCTTGATGCTCATGAGCTCAGAGAGTACTACATGTAAATCAGTAGCTATGGTACTGGAAACTGCCACTGACCATGCGTGACATCAAAATGTAAATCAATCACAATTAAACTAGGTTTAGACTCCATATCAATCAGTTGTATGGGATCATTTCCTAAAGACATTCATCATAACTAGGTTCAATGCAACTAGGGTTAGCCATATCTACATCATCAAATGTTTTGTGCAAGGCATTAGGCCATACAAAGTTAATTTCTAGTTTCAATTCAGTTTTGCTTCTTGCTTCTTGTTTGGGAAGAATAGAGGCTTGTCTGTCATAAAAAGCCAAATTTAGTTTGATTTAATTCAGTTTAATTTGAACGTTACATTTGACTCTAATGTGAATAGCTAGGTCACATGAGTAGGAATTTTGTTTCAACTTCTCAAAAATTCATATTGTCATGTGTGTGGTAAATTAAGTTAACAGATCATAAGAACACTTTAACACATTGAGAGAAGGAAGTATTTTAAAACAGGTAAACTTGTTTTATAAAAAGCCCTTAGATTCAACCCACATCGGATCTGTGTGTAAAAACTAGTTCTCATCACATACTGTGGTTAACATGAAAAGAAAATTTAGAATTAAACACTCTTTGTACATTACGGTTGTTCTCAGCTGGGGAGATGAAAATGTGTATTGTGGGAGCATGTTTTAAGAAAATTTTACAGTTGTGACGTCTTTGCCCAAAAATGATTGTTCTTGGCTAGGTAAAAGTCACTGATAACTATTAAACAAAACAATATATTTTTATAAATGCAGAGAAAGAAAATCATGTGACATGCCTCTACCGGGAATCAAACCGAAGACCTTTGGCTTACAGGGCCAACACTCTACCGGCTGAGCTATAGAGAACGTTGATAGAGCGATAATCAAGGTTCACCCAAATAAAGGCTGTATTTCTTTCTCTACATAAGGCACTGACACAGAAATGCCGGCGCAGCATCTTTTTTTTAATTTTTTATTGTTTATGTGCATGTTGTAAATTCTTGAAACAACTTTATATATGTTATATGTAGCTTACCAGGGAATCATGCACATTGACTTTTACGAACCAATATTTTGTTTCGGTTGAAAACTCAATCTTACAGATGAAAACTGAATACTTTCAGCTTAAAAATGGACGTCGAAGACAGGGAACAATTTTTCAAGTGAACATTGACAAAACCCAAACTGTTCTAATCTAGCCAGTAAACAACTTTTGTATAAATTTATCTGAAATATATACTTAAATTTTGAGTTTTGGTTGGCAATCAATCAATACATAGTTTTCTTTCTTGTTCACATCCGAAATTGTTTTATAAAAAGCCCTTAGAGCAATGGATTTTGCATTTGTATACTTTAAACAAGAAATTCCAAAGTGTCACCCTACTGTGATATAATAGTTGTATTACTGTAAGTGTTACATTCATTATTAAGATGAAAAAGTTGAGGTAAATAAAATAATTTAGCAACCACACAGTCCTTACATGTTGACACAAGCCACAATATTCTGAACATGAAAGAAAACTGCATAATAAGATTTTTTTTTTTTATTACCCGAAATAGATTATTGCAAAGTTCATGTACCGGTATACTCTTTGGCTCACCTGGCACATTCTAACAACACATTCCAATTGTTCTAAAAAACTTGAAAGTGAGCAGATTGCAAATTTGTTTTTGTTTATCCACTGAATCAGAATGTGTTTAGATTTCAAATGAGGAAATTATTACATACAGTATGTGTGAGGCAATTCTGAAGTGGTGGACGTTATTAACAAGAATAAATTCCATATGGATCGCAACTTCTTAAATTCTTAAATTGGTTACAATGATTCATTCTTATTCCAGAGGCCGTTTCAAGTAAATGTTGATCCTATTTTATTGAAAATTATTGAATTGAATGATGTTACCTGGTACCTATTTATTAATAAGTAGCCATCAATACACTCATAAAATATTCTTGTTGATGAGTAAATTATTACAAATATTTGTTCTGTTGTGCATGCTTCTAAAAAGAATCTTACATCATCAATGCAGCCAAGCAAAGTTATCTAATTATAATGCTTTTGTGTTCTGATGAACATCATTCACATATCACACAAACAGGTTTGGCAGATTGACAAGCTTTTTGTAACAGATTTGATTGCTCGATAAGTTTGTTTGTTTGATTGGTGTCTAACATTGCACTTGTACTCAAGGGTATTTTGCTCATATGACGACGGATTCTCAACTTCTTACTCTGTACTACTTAAAACGGTGAGAAAAAAAGGATAGAGAGGAAATCTTGGAAAAACTATTCCAGCGATAGCGTAAATCATCTCCTGAGACTCCCCCATATGCTAAGCAGGTCCACTGGGCCGCTAATGAAGCCATGCGGTACATCAAAGGATGATTTTCAGTCAAACATGCTAACCACTGTCTGAGCCACAGAACTGGCTAGTTTGTTAGATTGGAGTTCTACGCTTGTTGTGAACATCACTAACTTCTGATTTAATTTATTTTGTAAGTTTAGATTTTTTGTACACGAAATCCTCTTGTTGATGTAACCGGCATTCAAATAAAAAGCCAAGTCACCACGTGTTATGGTCAATAAAACATGTGTTTCTATTAAAAATAGTGTCAGGTTTTTCCCTCATAGGGATTTATTCAACCAATTTAGAACAACAGATATTATTATTGTCCTCCTCTGTAACAATGCCATTCTTGACAAGGCTTACCATGAAAATTTTCAATGAGCACAAAATCAATCCCTAAAGTAACACTACAGTAGTGTTTTGATGAACTACATGTAGGTGAGTGATTTTAATTCAGCCAAATGTAAAACTGGCATTTTAGGGAGAGCTGAAAACAGCTCACGTGGCTGGTTTTGTAAGAGGGTTTGCTACGTGTAACTACTAGGCCCTGGAAGCTCTGAGATCACCAGAGACGCATATTTTTCTGTTCTCTAGAAAAAATGAGGGGCTGAAGCCCTCTGACCCCTGGAAAACCACCCTTAACATCGCTGGCAACCAGCAACAAACAATCGCCAACGACGAAACAGGACAATCCATAGGACGTTAAACACCAGAGCATCAGGAAAATGGAACACAAAAACATTTTAGTTTCCGTTGTCAAGTAAAATTAAACACATATTTTCAAAGAACAGGGAGTGGAAACATGTTCATTGAGACATTGTAGGATTCTTCTAACTTCTAGAATACCGGTACTGTGGTTACAATTGTAAATACACCATTCTAACCGGACAACAAAATAATCCAAATATTTGTTTGGAAGAACCAGAAATGGAATGATAAATAATTTGCTTGGTATTTCTTGAAAATTCTCTTTCTAAATGTTTAAATCATTCTACATTTAGATGTACTAATAAAACTGTAGACTCACTTGTTGTTTTTCCGGTCATTTCTATGATGCATTTACTGTCCCTTGAGATCTCCCTGTTGTTAAAGGGTCGGACCCGCACAGCTACCTTAACAGATGACATGGTGAAGCTGAAACAAACAAAAACACACACAAATTTATAAGCTCAATTTCTACTATTATTTACATAGCGAAAACAAAACTCTCTTCGACTTCTGTATCACAATATTGAAAATCAAGATACCACAACAAAAACATGCAACATAAATTTTTATAAAGGCAATTTGACATACAATGTACCTCGATCCACCTAGGATCGAACCGGGGACCTTTGGCTAACAGGGCATTCTCTACAGACTGTGCTATCATGGCTATAGGGGATGTTGGTAGAGCGATCCCAAAGTTCCCTATAGTAAAGGCTGTATTTCCTTATCTACAAAAGGCACTGTCACAGAGACGCCAAAGCAGCATCTTTTCTTCTCTATATCACTCACAAATGTGTTTGTTGTATGAGTTAAACCAAAAATCCTGATCTGGCATATACATATTTTATATAAATGCAGATAAAGAAAATTTAACATGCCTCCGGGGACTGAACCCCAGACCTTTGGCTAACAGGGCCAACACTCAGCCTAAATTGAACAATTTTTACAAAATGCATCATAAAGACTACAGACAATAGAGTCAATTGAATTTTAACCCACGTATTAAGGTTGCCTATCCTGCTCTAAAAATAATTGATTGGAGCTGATTGGAGGTATCTCAATGATTTCATAATATGTATTTATGCTATTGACAAAGCAGCAGTATGATTCATGTAAGTGTAAATATAGAACAATGAAGTATAATTAATAACACAAA
>JAVFBY010271647.1:0-10473 GCA_034781015.1 Tonicella lineata
TTCCCGGTTTTCCACCATATCAAGTAGGATTGTCTAAGAAGTGGAGAATCCGTCGTCATATAGGTAAAATACCCCTGAGTATGATGTTAAACACCATCAAACAAACAAACAAACCGAAAGTATAAATGCTACAGCTTAGTTTGTTCATAGTTAATTGATTGATTGATAAAACAGTTACCCGTTTTGGAGTCAAAGTTAAGTAGTCTTTGTTCGTCTGCGGCAGTGTAAACTTTTCACATTTTTGACTTCTTCTCAAGAACTACTTTGCCAAATTTGATCAACCTAATACAAATGATCGGTAGAGGAAGGGGATTCAGATTTGTTCATATGGACTCTTCGGGCCCCTTATTGGGGTCACACAGGGTCAAATTATGGTCAATCATAAAAAAGTCAAATGCTAGAGCTTAGCTGTTTGTATATTTAGACACCTCAAGACATGCAATATATTGTCCCTTATGGGGATAAACTTGACAAGCATGACCCCTAGCAACAGGGGCACTAAGATTTACTCAAATCAGGGAGTATTCTCCCATTTGACCTTTTCGTTTTTTATCTCTTCTTCAAAACAATGTTATATTATAATAACACCAGCATCTCTATGTCCAAACTCATGTGAGACAGTGAGCGCCTAAAGGCCTATCAGGCCACTTGTTATGACGATATTCTTGTTTCTTTCAGATTTTTCCCAGCAGGAATCTTTCATGAGTGTTGAGTTTAATTTCGTGTTGGATTCTCTTCAACAAAACTGCCGAGAAAGCTCCGTGGTTGAACATACATTCCATCTACTATACACACTTGCTCAAAATGGTAAATTTGTTTAATGTGTACACTTTTTGTAAAGAGTAGGATTTCTGTTGCCCTGGCGATTCCACAAAGCAGTTTATTATTATAATAAGTCAAAATTTTGAAATAATCTTAAATATCAAAGTTTTCAATTTAGTTAAACACATTTAATATTTGGGCTTTTAATTATCCTTATATTCAGTAACAAATACATACATAACAAAATTAAGACTGATTTCTAAAATCTTCAACTTGAATCATTTCTGTTGCCCTGTTGCCCATCAATTCTTATGTTGCCACAAAGGACATCAGCCGTGCCACGGATACCCAGTTTTTGCTGTTAGACAAACATCAAAGTGAAATAGCTAAAACTAGACCAGTCAAATACACCTTTACACATGTATCCTGCTTTTTCCAGAATTCGAACAAGCTTGACGGCCAACCAATAAAATAGAATGAATCGAAGCTCAATTGCATTTGGTAGTAAAGATTAAAGGAATTACATCGCTATATTGCCGTTTGCATGGCATCATCTTGTAGACTGAACGTATTTATACAATAATTTGTATATATCCTATTTGTTATCTATCATGCCATTGACTGTTCCACGACTTCTGGGACTGGTGTCAGGAGATCGAGATAACTCACCCTGGCTTGACAATTAATAATAGGTAAACGAGACAAGGGGAGGAATAGATTTTTACATCAGACCGTGTCTTGTCTCGAGGATGGTTGCCCTGGGGATTTAAAAAAATAAGTCAAAATTTTAAAATAGTCTTTATTATCATAGTTTTGAATTAAATTTAACACATTTAATATTTGGGTTTTATTATCTTTATTATTCAGTAAAAAAATACATACATTTCTATACAACAAAATAACTTGAAGACTGATTTCTAAAATCTTGTATTAAGGATTTTGACATCAAGCAGAAAGTGCTTTAGTGGAATCGCCCCATGGGGTTTGTGATTTATTTTTGGGATTAGCAGTTTGACCAATTGAATTCAGAGGATCCTCAAGATCAGTTATAACAGAACCGTTATTAGTTTGATGTCTTTCTTTGTACACTCTTTAACTGAGTGCGCAAGCTTTTGCATCAGTGACAGGCTTTGGATTTGGCACAAAGAGACTTGTAAAAAGTCTGACAGACTTGCAGATTTCATTAAAGCCAGCCCAGCAGACTGGTAAAAAATTGTTACTGACATTTAATTAAAAAGAGCTTATAATACAAGAATCAAGCGAGACAAATTTGCATATGTTTGGACAATTGATTAATAAAAATACAAACATATTTGGTATCATCAGCGAGCATCCACTATTCACTTTAACAATCAAGTTAATATACAGACGAACGAGCAACATTTTGAGATTTTGAGATAGTCTGGTATGGACCAGTCCGACAGATGGTAAAGATTTTCGCTAAATTTGAGCCCTGAAGAATTGTCTTTCATCTTGTAATTCTCGATAATGCGGCTTTCTAAAATTGTCTGTGCCCTGATGCTCACATGGGTCAATAGAAACCAGATTTGTCCTGGGGTCTTGGCTGTAAATATCCAAACTTATTGTGGTGGTGGTTGGTAGGAGCTTCCTGGTACTCTCAGAGCCATGGAACATCAGGAAGACGATTTGTGCCCTCTCTTGTCTTTCCTGTTGCCAGTTTGTTATACCCATTTGGCTGGCACCACTTCATACAGGTGAAATACCCCTGAGCATATAGTAACATTAAGCAATTAATCAAACCATCAATGATACTTATTGCACTATGTTTGCAGGCTGTGAATAATATTTCTCAAAGCTCTGACAGTTTAAAGTGAGTAATTTACTCAATTTATATCCAAAACTCTTGCTACAGAATTCAAAGAAAGGATCCTGATAATTTGCCTGAATATAAATGGTACACACACAAGATGTTTACCTTTGTCAAATGACTAATACCTTAAATAATATCTAATGATGTGGAAATAAAATAGTCTTTATACTTCATTCAATTCCAGATAGTATATGTGACACTTTGATAGAAGACCATGATATTGCTGACCTTGTGATGACCTTGACAGAAGAGTTCAAATCTAACGAAGACGTCCTTCAGGCTGGCCTATCTGTCATGGCAGAAATATCTAAAAAGGGTTTGTACTGTTCACAATTTATCATTATTCGTGAAAATTATTTAATTTTTTTTTTAATACTGTGAATATTGACGCCCAGGTTATCATATAATTAAAGCCCCACTTACCACTAAACGAGATAATAGCAAAATAAACAATATAAGCACACAATTTATCACTTTAAATGACAAATATATAATGCAAAGTCATTGTAATTTGCAAACTAAAACTGCCGGTCAATTTCTGGTTTCATGAGCTCTTTCAACACAATTTCTGAAAATAACGAAATGGTATCTATGGGTTTGATGCGAAATTGATATTTGCTTCCCAGAGAAGGTAGAAATGTACACTTTATTTCCTTTCCGAAGACACAATTTAGCTAAGAAAACTGTTTAACGTATTAAAAAGGTTGGACTGTTGCGAGAGTTGTCGACCCTGTCTTTATTTTGAGGCGAACCCCTCAAAATACAAACTTTTACTTTGATTTTAAAGTAAAATAGGAAATTGAAACTTTCAGTTTATGGAAAAAAGAAAAGTTCATAACATTTTCAATCTAGGAAAAATACAGAAACTCGCTGATTTTCCTTTTATAAATAGTTTCAGCCCATTTAGCAGTTAGTGTTGGTTTAAGTTTTACCTCTCCACAGTGCAGTAGGTAGCACCTTGTCCTGTTGATGATCAGCCTAAATTTAATTAAATTTACCTTTCTGATTTGATTTATTTTTTATTTCACCAAGGGCACAAATATATTTTGTATATAATAAATTTAACGGGACAAAACACCTTTTCCTACAGAGGTCGGTTGCTCAAAGTGCTATTAAATTTAATCCAAGATTAGATGACGTCACACTTTGTTGAAGGCCTATCTCTAATCCTAGATAAGTGATTTAATCTACTATCAGCGCTAACAGTGGTTTTGAGCAACCTGTCCCTGGAGACCCTTGACTCTTGGTGTATTACAGAAAGTAAAGAAATCTGCAAGATACATGTATGTTGGCGATTGCAGGAGTAATTTTGTGAAAGTGTCAGGCAGTGTTTAATAAGTCATAGTAGCAATAGGTGATCAGTAGTACATAGCAAAGACAATATCCTGATACATGTAGCAATTTTAATTGTGTCAAACTTTTGTTAAGAGGCAGAGCTGAATATATTCTATTTAAATTTCTTAGTGAGAACAAATTCTAGTTCAGAAAATTTTGCCAACTGGCCTTCTCTAAAGAAAGAAGGTGGTCGGCATTTACTGCTGGCGATTCAGTACCTGACTGATGGTCGTGGGTTCATTTTCCGGATGGCGCTTAAAGGATTTTAACCTTACAAATCCTTCCTCTTAACTTGGAAAGTGTACTTAATGACGCAGCCTATATGATTTACACTATAATCTGGCAAATAAATCAATCCGTATATAAATGTTGTGTTTTCAGATGATGTCAAATGTCTGCTGGGTAAAACAGGTTTTGTAGATAAAGTGGTGGCTCCCACAATGTTAAGGTTACCCGCTAATGTGAAGATTCAATTGGCTGGCTTGATTATAGCTGATAACACAGGTATTGTGAAATGTGTAATTTCTTTTCCGGATTATATTTCTTAAACTACAAGTAAACAGTGTAACTGATGCAGCATACAGTTCTAAGTCACAGTTCTTATCTACACATGCAATTATAAATTTAAGATTTATTAACAATTTGTGAAAATTATATAGATGTAGCTACATTCTTTCCGAAAGGTGTATCAAGATTTTATTTAATATTGTGAATTCCCTACCCTCTGGGGTAAGAGCAGTACCTTTTGAGCATTTTCATATTGACAAAACTCTGGAGGAACCGTGATTTTTCAACAAAGCATTCACATACTATTTCATATTTCTGTGGTTGTGTTGTTTTACTGTTAAATACACCGCCATCATATAAGTGAAATAACCTTCAGCATGGCATTGAACACCATTCAATCAATCAATCAATGTAAATCTCTTGATGTTTTTAGTGAGCACATTACTGGACTCCATTCCTAATGATACAAATCCAGGCTACCAGTGGTTGAAGAACATTTACTATGCTATGTCCAAACATATAGAACAGCCTGATATACAGGTATGCCATTTTATAAACACTAAAGAACAGAAGCATGTATACCAATGAGGTTTTACAGATATTATCATTGAGCATAAGATCATTTAAATAAAGACACGCTTTATGTTTATGTTTTCTGAGGTAAATAGAAATCACATTTTTGGGTCACTTAGTTGCCCGTTTGAATAAAATAATATGCTCAATTTGATCCTCAAATATTAAATATTTAGAATTTTAAAGCAGAAAATATTCAATGTACATGTACCATATTTTTTTTATTTTTATTAAATTTAATATTCAATATTTTGTTGTTTGTTACAAATTAGAATCAATCACTCATTGTGAGGTTATTATCCCCCGCCAGGAAGTGGGTGGGGGATATAGAATTGGGTGCTGTCCGTCTGCCTGTTTCAGAACACGAAAACCGTAAAATATTTCTCCACAAAACTTGCTATAGATATTAATCAGGTCCTGAACTGGTGCCTTATGCTATTTAACATTTCTGATTTTTAAATTTTTTAAATTTTCCATTTAAATTTGTAGCATTTAGGATTTGATGTGGTAGGTTTCGTTTCCGGAGCAGAACTTGAAAACCATAAAATATTTTTTCATAAAACTTTGCATGGATACTAATCAGGTCTTGCACTGGTGCCTTTTATTATTGGGAGTTTTTGTGCTTCTGATTAGCATGTGTATCATTTTCCACAATGCATGGCCTATTAACACTGCCACCTTTATAACTCACCTCAGTCACAACGTTTATCATTGTATTGAATCAGTGGGGGATATGAGTATTTCATAAATCGTAATAATGAGTACCTTTTATTTCTGATTGCATTTTGCTTTCTATTTATAATAATTCAACATAAATCATTGATTGATTATGTTCACAGGTCATGTGCAATAGATTGTTGATTAAACTATTAAAACTCTGTCCAGAACTGAACAGTTTTATTGGGGAAGACAGGAGCAAGAGTCAGTAAGTATTATAATGCATGCTCTTCTAGCTCTTGAGGTACTTTTTCAGCAATACAGTTCAGCCCAATTCTAAGTATACATCTTTAGCTCACCCTGAGTGCATGGTGATCTAACCCTGCTCAGAGGTTCAATCAGGGTGAGATCACTATCGGATCAGCATGTATACATAGAATTTGGCTGTACTGTACATTTTACAGTCAACAGGATATGGAAGGGAAAAAAAACTAAAGGTGGTTGTCGGGAGGTTCCTGCACCCTGGTGATCTGGGCCCGCTTGCTCAAAACCAAGATTAGTGTTAATAGCAGATTAAATCCTTAATCTAGGATTAGAGAATGGCCTTCAACATGGCATGGCATCATCTAATCCAGGATTAAATTCAATAACGCTTTGAACAACTGGCCTCTGAGCTAATGCTTGTAGGCATCAAAAAGTTTATATGTTGTGGCCTCATGTTTTGGGTCCTGTGCTTGGAATGTGTTATTGTTTGTTACCAGTGCTGAGATTTGTTTGCTTCACTGATTGGGCTGGCAAGCTGACATTGGTTGAAATAACTGTGTGAAACATTCAAGCAAACAGGTTTTAGAGGCTATTTTGTAGGCATACAGTTGGATAGGGTTGAAATTCTGGTTGTTTAAATGCAAAATCTTTCATAAAAAAGGAAACATTTATGAGGAAAAAATGTCTGTAAATATGTAGAAATTGTCAAAACACCAATCAAACAAACAAAAACAATCCCAGTTTTCCACCAGTTAAAACACAGACAATTCATAGTCATGATATACCTTCAATAATCTCAAGTACGACGGTAAACACCAATCACTCAGACAAACAAAGGACATATTTACTGTGTATTTATCATCCGGGTAGAGTTTTGTCATCTGAATATAAGTGCTTGGAATGATTTTTCAAATTTTTCCATGATCTATTATCAATAATCAATGATGTAATTTGTTTAAATTTCTAAACCTACAAATCAGTTTTATGCATGTGATCTCTGTTGTTGCTGTTCTTCTAAAATTCTCAGTTGCATACAAAACAACATCAAGTTTTAAAACAACAATAAATCACATTTGTTATCAGCTTTTGTTATTAGGTTAGGATGGTGTTAAAAATCTCTGTATTGTTGGTAGTTAAAATCAGCCCGCCGTGATTTTGGCAAGTCATCAAAAGCTTTGTTGTCCCTGGCGACTTGCATTTTGACGTCAGAGGTGATTGTAACATGACTGCAGGGGTTCATAGAAGTCCAGTTTAACTACCCTAAATGGGTAGCTAGACTGGGGAATAAACTCAATTTGAGACATCATCTTAACGCATCATTTTTAAAAAAACTCAATTCAGACTCCATTTCTAATGTTTAAGTATATATTAAAATATATTGCTGAGCATTAAAAATGAAAAAAATTCAATATGACTCTTAAAAACTTAATTCTCTTTATTAAAAAAACTCAATATTTGGACTTCTATGAACCCCTGATTATGGTGTATATATTGAAACTCAATTAAATGCAATGAAAACGTTACACATAACTTAATATAATATACTGTTTATTATGAATGTTGCATAAAATGGCAATACAATGAAATATATTAAAGGCGTAGTTCAAACATAAATAGTACTATACTGCAGTCAAATCGTATGACCTTAGATTGATTGATTGATTGATTGATTGATTGATTGGGTTTTAACGCCGTGCTCAGAAGTATTTCACCTATATGGCATGCCAGTCCAAAGGCTGAAGGAAACCACCCTTGACACCACTGGCAAAACAGAAGGCGAGACAGGACAAGGACAGAGAAAAGGAAACACAAACAATTATTCTTCCCGATGTACTTTAGCTCGAACAAAACAGGGGCACCAGGAAGCTCCCGCCTAATTACACAGAAGCAATATGTCTAATTTATATAAACAGACAATTTCATAGGCATATATAAACATTATCTACAGACGGGTTTTGTTTTACTTTTTAACTTGTGGCAATGAAAATATATCGGATGAATTAGTACAATACAGCGGTAATAGCATTGGTGTGATCTTTTTTTTCTTCATTTTGGCCCATAGGTTACTACTAGATATTAGAGATAGACGTTCAATGCGACGGGAAGTTATCTCATTGTTTTGTATAGGTCCCTATAAAATACAGCGAAAGAGAAAGACCTTAGAAAGATGGCGTGAGATTATCTCATATTGGTTTATAGGTAACTATACAATACAGCGAAAGAGAAAGGCCTTCAACGCTGTTGGAAGTCATCTCATATTGTTTAAAAGATAACTAGAATAGCAGATTTGAGAGAGACCTTCAACAAGGTGAAAAGTTACTTCGTTATTGGTTGAAATGTTAGTAGTGCAACAGATTAGGGATAAACTTTCAACATGGTGGAAGTTTATCTCACATTGGTCGATGGTAAACTATGGCAAAGCTCTCTTCAATAAGCATTAAGTTTGATATCCGGTTGAGCCACTGGTCTTCAATGTCTGGCAAGAAATTCGTCAGAAGTTTGCCCATGGAGTGTACTAGAGTCTAGTTGACTCCATAGTGCTTAAGGTCGTTGATGCAATGGCTCCTTTATAAAGAAAATTTTGTGTTAGGCCGGAGATGTACTGCCCCCCTTTCTGCCCAATATTAACAGAACGCCGGAAACTATCTCCAGAATACATGCTATCACGGCCAGACCGAATGACCAGCCTAGCTTCTGAACATCCGGCGAGTTCGTACTAAAGACCCGTATAACTCTGGGGAACTCCACACCATAGATGATGATCCCTATAAGGTATAGAACACCTGTAAAAACAGAACACAGTCGTTTATAGAAAGCCATTGGCACAAATAGAAGCTGCTGACAATTTTGTGATTTTCAATCATAAATATAGAGCGGTTTGCTCATCAGTACCGACGTCTGTCTATTCACTCTTGTCTTATTGCCGTGAGAAAAACGGTGCTAAAATAGCATTGGATCAATAACCGGCACAAGATCCAATCTTGATGGCGTTAAAAATCATTTCATGTATTTCCCGCCTCAGTCTTGCACACAACCTTATCGTGCAATTGACACGTATTAAAATTATTGTAAGCAAACAAATCGGATTGGTTTGAGAACACTTGGTGAGCTGGAAATGAACACCAGGCGTTTCTTCAATAGACTCAAGTTTTTAGCTTTATTACTTAAAGTTAAGAGAAACTTGGACGGATGTAACATATCTCTAAACTCCATGTTAACTTCTATAAAGCAACATTATCTCTTCAGCTTTCAAAATAAAAAATAATTTATTTCACATGTATACATTTCAATGGGAAATATAACCCTGAAATTTGGCTAAGTTTCTCTTAACTTCAAGAAAACGCTTTATGAATACGACCCCTGGCCTAAGATCTTCTTTTTCATCTTGCCTTAGGAAGATGCTTTCCCACATCTTTTATACGGGCTCCTTCCTGGACAATGCCCAATATCATCGAATACTTTGAAATCATGCCAACCCAGGTTGCTGTTGTTACCAACACCTTGATGTTATTATTCTTGTTTTGAGATAATTCAGCACGTGTGCTATATTCTCTATTATTATTTTTTAAAAATTACTTTGACTTGAAAGCTGTACATGTGAGAATCAAATCCAAATATCGTATAAATAAATTCAGAGGGCGTTAATCCATAACGGTAACGATAGCTGTATTTATACTTGTATGAGGATCCATATTTTCAGATTTGTTTTTTGAAGAACAATTGTCTCCTTACTAGAAGTATACAACTCCTGTGTAGAAATGTCAACAACATTGTAGTCCAGCAAATAACAGTGACGTCACATTTCATCCCCTTGTCTTTTTTGCCTGAGGAATGTTGGGTAACTACATATTTAAAAACAATGGTTTACAATTCTTTTTCCCCTCTGAATTTCGGATTTTTTTAAAATCAGAAATATACATAGATACTAATTATATTTATTTTAAAAAAGTATTGTTCTACGCCACATTATATGTTGTAACATGGAATTCGGTTCCCATCGCCGCTTAGCTTATCTAAAAATGGAAGTTGCATATGTCTAGTTAATAATCTGTCTGAAGTCAATTATATTGATGTTACCTGTCACTATGCACAGTATGGCCGCAATCAACAGGTAGTCCGCTTCCTTTTTACCTAGAATGTAGGCCAGTACTAAAACCAAGGACAGGACCAGTCCTACGAGAGCGATACAGGCGAGTGCTTGGACTGCCGCCAGCCAGGCTGAATGACAAAGGGAAATATTCATAACGTTAGAATCATTTGAACAGTAAACCTGTGTGAATATTAATTGCTGTTATGTCCACTATTTTACACCACGAGAAGTTCCACTGTTAAATGAGACGTTTTCAAACATTATGAGAATGCCTTATGGGAGGACAATGAGTATAAAACTCATTTGCTACCTTTAAATAAGTTGTTTGAACGCCACAAAAATAACGCTCTAAGGACTCTACGGCTAGTCAGGAGTAAAAAATGCGACCCTTATCTTTACTTGGCTTACTTGAAATGAACGTTTTAAGTCTTTAAAATAAAAAAAAAAGAAAGTG
>JAVFBY010271758.1:0-10472 GCA_034781015.1 Tonicella lineata
CAGTGTATATTTAAAAACATGTACATGTAGGACGAACTTGTAAAATCTGAGTCACTTTTTTTTAGCACCCACAGTGCCCTTTACAATGTAACAAATTCGATGTTTTGTTAGATGGGCGGTTCTCGAGAAATAGGCTCCCAAAATGTAGAATGTGCCAAAAATATGAAATCCCACAAAAGGTCAATTAAAGTTTAAGGGCTATTGTAACAGTTAATCAGTTCGTCAACGGGGGAGAATTTACGCCAGATAATCCTTTTAATCCTTATCACCTGTTCAACAGCCACAATATACTCATAGGAAAACTAAATTGTAATCTTAAACTATTTTTAATAAGAATTTCGATATCATTTTTTCGCCAGCATAAGTTTGAAAACTAGACTTTTATTTTAAGGAGAACAAAAAAAATCGTCGACCAAGGGGGTCCAGCAAGACTTTAATTACAACAGCAGCATTAATAATCATAGGCATCGAAAGCGCTCCCAGATTTCATCAATATTTTTTACCAATGCAATTCATGTTTCTTTGTCGTCTAAGGTTTCAGCGGAAATTGATCTAGGTCAACTACGATTGTAAAAGTTTCCAAATTTCTGTACAGACTAATTCACACCATATATAATAAAGTGACACAACATTAGAACAAAAAAAAACAATACATATTTTTTTATAAATGCAGAGAAAGAAAATTTGACATGCCTCCATTGGAGAACCCGGGACCTTTGGCTAACAGGGCAAACACTCTACCGATTGAGCTAAAGAGGACGTCGATAGAGCGATCCCAGTCCACCCAAGTAATTCTTTCTCTACACATATAGAAACATGTACGTTTCCTGTTATACATATATGCCTACAATTCACCCCTGTTGTAGAGCGTCGTGACTGTCGCCAGAGACAGTGAACAAATGTTTTGTGTTAATTCGAAACACCAACTATCTTCAAATATTTCCAAAATTCTATTGTTTATCACGACAGTTGTCATGTGCAGTAAGCCTATAGAATCCACGACAATTGCTCCGGCGACATTTGCTCTGGTGACATTTGCTCTGGTGACATTTGCTCCGACGACAATTGCTCCGGCGACAATTGCTCCGTCGACATTTGCTTTGGCGAAAATTGCTCCGACGAAATTTCTTCCGACGACAACTGCTCCCGCGACAATTGCTTCCGCGACAATTGCTACCTTCCTAATTTTGATATGCTTTATTGGGTGCCATAATCGGCGAAACATGTGGCTGATGACGGCCAATTCTCCGTAATCTATTGGAGGGCCTATTTGATATGTTTAATATTTATTTTTACCCCGTGGTGAACGGGGTCTAGGAATTACTCACTCTCTTGTTGGCGATTTTCTTGTTCTTGTTGTTAATGTAACACTAACTAAATGGACTACTTCTCTGTCAAAAATGTTAGGATTGTTCTGAAAATTGGGCAGTATATACCTAATGGTAATACGCAAGTCATTACGGAGCCGGAATTTTCAATTTTTCCTTCTTGTTGCTGTTGATGTTACACAATCTAAATGGACTATTTCCCTGTCAATAGAAATACGGAAGTCAAAACGGAGCCGGAATTTAAAATTTGTCCATATATAGGTTTCTCAAAAAGGGATCTTGTTCTTGATCTTGTGCCAAGTTGTTGAGGCATGTATTAGTAATATATGCCTCCACGCCTTGACATTTATGCCTGTAGCCGCAGTAATCATATTTTCCGCAGGCCACTGGGTATGTCTCCCAGTGCGGACTTGTTTATGTTTCCTCCTCTTTAACCACCCATATAGAAATTCGTACAATCGAAGCAAATGTCGCCGCAGCAATGTCGCCGAAGCAATAGTCACCAGAGCAATTGTCGCGAAGCAATTGTCGCCGGAGCAAATGTCGTTTTTTCGGAGCAATTGTCGCCGGAGCAAATGTCGCCGGAGCAATTATCGGGTTACCGGCCTATATAAGAATTGAACGAGTGAGCTATTCCCTGCTCAGTAGATAGAGTAGTGGACGGTTTTCCTTTCAGTGTCGCGAGGTCGATTCTCGCCCTGCTTCAGATTTTCCAACAGAACGGGATTTTCCACGGTAAATAATATTTATTATAAAACTCCCTGAAGATGGGTATAGTTATAATGATGGGATATAGTTACAATGTAAACCGAAGGCTTGGGACGACGGATAAGGTGCGCAGACGTTTTTTTTCACACTTTCTCGCGTAGCTTGTCATCTACAGAACCGAATACAGGTCAAAACGTCCATTAGCCAAAACGTCCTCAACCAAAACGTCCCCTAGCCAAAACGTCCCCTAGTGCTTTTCATTGTAAAACAATGTAACATGCGCAGTGGTAATTAATCCCTGCTGGGCAGTATGTTGTTATTTGACAATCGTGTTTATAGTTGTTGATTAACTAATTCAGTAAGTTTCATGTCACTTCATGTAACGGAGTGGACATTTAGCTACTTAAAAAGTGTCTAGTTCCTTGTAAAATAGGTTTTAAAGCTTGTGTCAATTTTTTTTAAACAGCAAAAGTTAAAAGAAAAACATACATATATTTAATTATTAAGACATTTGTTTTAATACATTTTACACGACGTTGGACATGTCTTTACCGTTATTTGTCCCTTTCTATGAAAATGGCCCATAAACATGTACCTACAGTGTAGATGGGGAAGTCCATTTTATGGAAATTCTCTTTGAAAACCTGTGTGAATGTTATAGCTAGGAGGTCAAAATACAATAAAAAAAGAACATCAATCTAAGCACAATTTAAGATGAAATTGCATTGCTCTCTAGTTATATGGCACCATCATGTAGGATTCAAATGACTAAACTTTGCCAGACGAACAGTGTTGGCTATTACAATTTGCCGCAATTTACCAAATCTTACTATCTAAAATGGGTAATTTTTATGACATAAAATTTATAAAAAAAACCTGGATCAAATGAAAAATAATTTTTAGGTGGACATGTTGTAGTAAAGGTACATTTAATTTTTTAATCAACCATATGTTGTTTTCTTATCTGACACCTTTTTATCAGATGGCATAATCAGGTTGATGATTTATTATCCCCTACCAAACAAAGTTTGCCGGGGATATAGAAATCGGCTCCGTCCGTCTGTCCGTCACACTTTGTTTCCAGACCATTACTATAAAACCACTTAGGATATTGTTACGAAAGTTGGTACACATATCAAGCAAATAGTGGACTAGTGCCTTTTGCTATATATGCTTTTCTACAGCGCATACCTAATTTGCATATTGCAATGTTGCAGGTCAAATGTTAATATGTGCAAAACCTCTGGTTTCCGGAATAGAACCTTACAATATTTTTTAACCAAACTTTATATTTGCTTCAATCAGGTACTAGGTAGTGCCTTTGGCTAGATGACTTTGCCTCATTGTTAACTGTATTATATGAACATATTATAAATTTTTGTTTCTTTTGCTTACAGTTGTGATCAATTCATCTTCTTGCTAAAGCAATAATTTACTTATTATCATGGATGAAGGAACACCATATATGAGTCAAGAGATACATGGAAAAGTAAAAATTGAGAATGATGGAGCTTTTTGGGAAAATGTTGATAATACGGATTGTTTTGAGACTACTACTGACTCGCACATTCTGCTTGAAGATTCCAAAATGCATGTGCGGAATGAACATTTTTTACCACAGAACATTGCCAATCAACACCTTAACTTTGATACAGAATTGCAAAACACAAATCAACAACAAAGATTTCAGGAAGAGAATTTTGAGAATAATATGTCACATTTTGAGAATTCACATCATTTTGGGAATCCAGAGACACATTTTCAGAGTGAGAACTTTGGCTGTCTTGATGAAGACATGGATAAAGCATTGCAGAACAATAAACCTGAAGGTATGGTAAATAAACAGATACTTGGGAATTTTGAGAATAATGGTAATATATATATTTCTGAAAATCCAGACACAAATTTGGTTAATGTAGATAATGCTAAACTTGTTGAAATAATAAACATAAAGCAAGAAACAATAGACCATCAAGAACAGATATCAGTTTTAGAAGATAAAAATGACCCCAAAAATTACACAAATTTTGCAAACAATGATTTAACAATTGGGAAAATAGACTTGTCAGTTAAAACAGAAATTCACACTAGTGATTTGGAAGCTACATGTATGAGCTCCAACCTTGCAGACAGTAGCATTGATTTGAAACCTGAGATTGGTAACAGATGCATGGATAAGAATCTTGAGAACAATGGTTCGTTCTTTAACAGTTCTGGCACAATAAGTGATTTTAGCTTTGAAAACAGTCACTCTGTCATGTCTATGGGAATGAATTTGAAAAGTGAGAACAATGACCCAAATACTGATCACTGTGATTTGAAAATTGAGAACACTGACATTCACATAGAGAAACGTGCATCTGGGAATGATAGGCCTACAATGGAGTTTATCAAGAAGCGAACAGATTTAGTGACTATTCCTGTTGACATGATTGAGTCTAGCAATGGCAACCATATATTAGAGAGCAATAATGCCCCTCAAGCCATTGTAATGTTAAAAAGATTACCACATTCTGGTTATCAAATCCATCAGATGACACAAAACGATCTGCAGGACCACATCTCTAGCGATCAGTGCCATTTTGGAAAGTGGCTGTGCGGACACTGTAAGGAACCATTCACAACCATGTATGAACTCAAACAACATTTTGTGATTCATGTCAGTTGCAGGACTGTGCGGCCACATATAAAGTGTGAAACAAGAGACAATGCAGTCATTCACAGTGATAGCACTAAGACTCCACATCAGTGTAATATGTGTGATAAAGAATTCCAGGACATGCCTGCACTTGAGAAACATATGAGCTGTCACGGAAATGAGAGGCCACATCAGTGCAATATTTGTCAGGCTAGATTCAAGGCCACAACGCATCTTAAAAACCATATGATCTGTCACACCACAGAGACGCCATATCAGTGCAATATGTGTGAGAAAGAATTCAAGAGCACTTACGCAGTCAAACATCATATGATCAGTCACAGCACTGAGAGGCCATATCAGTGCAATAGTTGTGATAAAGCATACAAGACTACATACAGTCTCAGAATTCATAGGAATTTTCACTGCACTGGAAAGCCACATCAGTGTTGTATGTGTGAGAAAAAATTCACGACCATCTCTGAACTCGAACTACATCTGAACATTCACAGCACCATGAGCACAGAGAGACGACATCAGTTCAATTTGTGTGAGAAAGGATTCGAGAAAGTAAGTGACCTGAGCGAGCGTATGACCCAGCAGAGTAGGCCTGCTGAGAAGCCACATCAGGGCAATTTGTTTGAGAAAGGATTCCAGAAAATTAGTGACCTGGGAGATCATTTTACTGAGAGACCACAGCAGTGCAATTCGCACGAGAAAGGATTCAAGAAAGTGAGTGATCTCAGTATTCTCAGAGATCATATGACCCATTACCATGATCACAATAGGCCTACGGAGAAGCCACATCAGTGCAGTTTGTGCAAGAAAGGATTCAGAGTCCCCTCTGAACTCAGTAGACATATGATCATCCACAGCCCAGAGAGACCGTATCAGTGCAATGTGTGTGAGAAACGATTCAAGACCATGCGTGATGTCGAAAGGCATTTTATCATTCACATTGATGATCGGTCTCATGAGTGTGATGTGTGTGAGAGAAGATACAGGACACTGCCTGACCTCATACAACATAAGAGGAGTCACAGCATGGAGAGAACACATAGGAAGAGTCACAGCATGGAGAGACCTCACCATGTTCATATTATAAAGTGTGGTGTTTGTGAGAAACAATTTAAGACAGAGTCTAAACTAAAACAACATATGATCAGTCACACCATTGAACGAATCCACAACAATTGCCCCACGACAATTGCTTCAACGACAAATATTCCGTCGAAAAATGCTCCGGCAACAATTGCTCTTGTGCCGATTGTTCCCGCACCAATTGCTCAGGCGCTAAAGGGTCTAAGGCCAATTGCTCCAGCACCAATTGCTCCAGCAGCCATTGCTCCGGCGACAATTGCTTCAATGACAAATGTTCCGTCGAAAAATACTCCGGCGACAATTGCTTTTGTGCCAATTGTTCCCGCGCCAATTACTCAGGCGCTAAAGGCTCTAGGGCCAATTGCTCCGGGGACTATTGCTCTGGTGCCAATTGCTCCCAGTTTAATCAATTTAAGACAGAGTCTAACCTAAAAAAAACATATGATCAGTCACACCATTGAACGAATCCACAACAATTGCTTTAACGACAAATGTTCCGTTGAAAAATGCACTGGCGACAATTCCTGTGATGTGTGATGTGGCTCTAATGCAATTGCTCCAGCACCAATTGCTCCAGTAACCATTGCTCCGGTGACATTTGCTCCGGCGACAATTCCGGTGATGTGTGTGAGAAAGAATTTAAGCCATACATGTATGATCAGTCACACCATTGAATGAATCCACGACAATTTCTCCACGACAATTGTTTTAACAATAAATGTTCTGTCGAAGTATGCTCCGTCGAAAAATGCTCCGGGGAGAATTGATCTGGTGCCATTTGCTTCAGCGCCAGTTGCTCAGACACTAAAGGCTGTAGCGCCAATTGCTCCAGCGCCAATTGCTTCAATAACATTTGCTTCGGCGACAATTCCTGTGGTGTGTGTGAGAAACAATTTAAGACTAAAAAAGACATATGACCAGTCACACCATTGAACGAATCCACGACAATTGTTTTAATGACAAATGTTCCGTTGAAAAATGCTCCGGCAAAAATTGATCCGGCAAAAATTACTCTGGTGCCAATTGCTCCAGCGCCAGTTGCTCAGGCACTAAAGGCTCTAGCGCCAATTGCTCCAGTAACATTTGCTCCGGCAACAATTCCGGTGGTGTCTGTGAGAAACAATTTAAGGCAGTCTAACCAGAAAAACATATGATCTGACAGGCACACCATTGAGCAAATCAACGATTATTGCTCAGATGACATTTGCTTTGGCGACAATTACTCTGGCGACAACTGCTCCAGCGACATTTGCTCCGGTGACAATTGCTCCGGCCATATTTGCTACCGCAACAATTGCTTGAGCGGGAATTGCCCACACAACATTTGCTACTGCGACATTTGCTTCAGCAACAATTGTCGCTAGAGCAAATGTTGCTTTAGCAATTTTTGCCGGAGCTATTTTCGCTTAAGCAAATGTCGATGGAGCAAATTTATGGATGGCTTTCTCTCCGTGACCTTGAGATTAAGAAATGCTCCGCCACGACGCCCGCAACGAGCGGTGCTTGCAGTGACAATACTCTATAATGCATAGTGAGCCCCGCTCATGTGGCGCTATAGCTTTGACATTAGGGGGTGAGATCTCGTGAAGGGGGTGAGCGTTTGTGAAGGGGGTGATATACTGTATAACACATAGTTTGCCCCGCTCATGCCTTTAACATAACATGAGCGTGTTCTGCTCGGAGCCAATACTCTATAACGCACAAAAACCTGTTAGCGCTTTCCCTTTACCTACATAATGCTGTGACTATAAATTTCAAGGTCACGGAGGTCAAATTCAAGGTCACTGAGATAAATTTCAAGATAGCCAAAAGTTGGGCATCCCAAGTTGTCTGTATATCAAATTTGGTCCAAATCGGAAGATTTCTTGATTTCAAGGTCACGGAGGTCAAAGCCAATGTCACCAAAACATTCGCCATCATAAGTTGTCCCTGTATATCAAATTTAGCCCAAATCGGAGCAGTTCTTAATTTCAAGGTCACAGAGGTCAAGTAAAGTCACCAAAAGAGCCCGAGGGTGAGGGTGATATACTGTATAACGCATAGTGAGCCCCGCTCATGCGGAGCTATACCTTTAACATTACGTGAGCGCGGTGCGTGCGGTGACAATACTATTTAACGCATAGTGAGCTCCGCTCATGCGGTGATATGCCTTGAACATTATGTGAGGGTGGTGCGCTCGGAGCCTAAACTGTATAACACATAGTGAGCCTGGCTCATTCGGTGCTATGCTTTTAACAATACATGAGCGCCGTGCACTCGGAACAATACTGTATAACGCACAAAAACCCGTGAGTGCTTTCCCTACACCTACAACGGGGTCGCTTTTCGGAGCTAACTCCACAACCTGGACCTATTACATATAACGCATGGGGCTCATTCTGCTGTGACTATACTACTCAAATCCATAACCGATTTTTTAAAACATCTTATATTCCCAGGCTCCTTGTTGAATGAGGACAAACACGCGTCTGTTGTGGCGCGTTCACATCATTCAACACAACAACTGTGAATAGGTCACGACAAAGAAAGCCGTTTTAAAAAATCGGTTATGGATTTTAACCCGTAAACTAGCCGGGTTTTGTGGTTTATAGCTTCGAAGGAAGTGAATAAAGCCATCAAAAAAATTTTAACGATGGCGCAACATTAGCGCCTCCTGATTTGATAGAGCGTTCAGCATTGTGCTTGTCTGCAAGGCTGCCCAAGGCCATGCAGGCTAAAGTAGACAAGTTTTATTGGCTAGGTCTGTCAAGCCAGCACGGTATAATGATATATGTTGAGTCTTTGTTGACACATACTATTTAATGCCATGCGGCCACTTAATAGTTTCATGCCGTTATTAGTAATAATTTCATGGTGCATGTTTGGCAGTGCATTCATCCTCAAATAACTGTTGATATTTGAAAAGATCTTAGACATTGTTTATTTTATTCTATTTCGTTATATACAATTAAAAAAACTAATATAACAATGATACCGTACGATTTTGTTGGGCGTTATACTTCATTATTGGCCCGACATCACTGATTAACAGTCAGCAATAAGACATTAATGATTAGCGGCTCGGGGCCCTTCACCTTGTATGGTAATTTCTAATTTTGGGAGGTTATTAGAATCCCTTTACGTCACAATACGTTTCTTTCAGTAATGAAATAATAATATATGTCATAGCATTACGTAATACAGTTGTGGCGTCACCTTGAATAACCTCCTGACAAATATACCAGCGGCGATATAAGGGGTACCTGCATGGTCAAGATTTTACTTTGTAAGCGATAAAGAAAAGTAATTCATTGCTAATTATGTTATATTATAATTATATATGTTGACACATGTTAATCAATGCAATAATGACCACATCTATTTTTCACGAAACCGACACAAAGGATATGTAAATTGTGTTTTAATCCTACCCACCAGACTCTGTAGATATATTATGTTTAAGCCTATTTTATTAAAACAAAAACTTTCGTTAACTACTAAATATATTTTTATGTAATTGAACCATGTTTGAATAGTGCGCTGTAAGCGTTTAGCTTACTGTTCTGCTGACCAATACAAAAATGTTTAAACCAAATCCGAAATAACCCAGAGATACCGCCACTAGTCAACGGAGCTATTGGATTGTTACAACGTGTAATGTAATCGCGATGTATACTGTAACCCCTACGTATGCTGTAATCCTGATAATGTAATACCATGCAATCCGACGCATAATGTAACCCTATTGACGTATAATGCAATCCGAGAACATTTCACTGCGACACATAATGTAATCCGTATAATTCAATTTTCCCTCCAATTGACGTATAATGTAACCGACGCGTATAACTGTAGAGCGTACTTACCCGAGTAAATGTACACATTTTGTGTCGGTTATTCGTATTATTTCCTGTTATGGGCCTGTTCCTTATTCAGTTGCTTATTCGTGCTAGCGCCCTCTGGTGGCCTACATTTAAAACCGGTGAGGTATAAATGTAGGGCATACTTATAAGCGTACATAGTTTGGGGCTTTAATTTGTATTATTTCGTGTTAAGTGAGCCTGTTGTTTATTCAGTTCCTAATTGGTATCAGCGCCCTCTGGCGGCTAACATTAGCCATCAGTGACGTATAAATGTAGGACATACTTATCTGAGTAAGTGTACAAGTGTTGGGGTGTTAATTAGTATTATTTCTTGTTTTATGGGCCTGTTCCTTATTCAGTTCCTTATTCGTGCCAGCGCCCTCCGGTGGCCTACATTAAAAACCGGTGACGTATAAATGAAGGGCATACTTCTCTGAGTAAGTGTACAAGATTTGGGGCTTTGATTTGTATTATTTCGTGTTATACGAGCCTGTTCTTTATTCAGTTCCTTATTCGTGCCAGCGCCCTCTGGCGGCTTACATTTAGAACCAGTGACATAAAATAATGTAAGGCATACTTATCTGAGTAAGTGTACAAGTTTTGGGACTTTAATTAGTATTATTTCGTGTTAAATGAGCCTGTTCCTTGTTCGTGTCAGCCCCCTCAGACGACTAACATTAAAAAAACAGTGACGTATAAATGTAGGGCATGCTTATCTCAGTTATGTGTACAAGATTTGGGACTTTAATTCGTATTATTTCGCAGGTGGTTGGGTGGGAGCTTCCTAATGCCCCGGTGCTCTCGGAGTTAAGGGGCATTAGGAAGTAGAATTTTTTTTTGTGGTGTCGTTTTTTT
>JAVFBY010271869.1:0-10472 GCA_034781015.1 Tonicella lineata
GTTGAGGTGTTTTAGTTTTTTTTGTTTCGTTTTTTCTGTGTTGGTGATAGGTTTACACTTGTTTAGCAGTAAGTAATACAATCAATAACCAATATTTAATTTCATTACGTATTTTATTAGATGAAACATCTATATGTCGTTATTGAAATTGTATTGGCCTGCTAATGTGAAATGCAAGCTGACGTGTAAAATGTATTATAACATGATTTATACACACATAGCCGCACGAAACCATCTGAAAATTAATGAACCAAACAGACGGACAGGAAAGGGGTCCAATATTTAATAAAGTTTATTGATTAATTTATGATATGTATTACAGAAATAGAACCTATATATCAAAAATAGTTATTGATTTTTCTACAAATAGAAATCCAAATAAGCCCTGAATATAGCAAATATGCCTAGGATTAAATTGTCTACTTTGTCAATTTAAACATAAAGTTGTATTTTCTTTTTATTTTCATTCACTTCCAGATATTAAAGTTATGTCTGTGTGATTTTGCGTATATATTTTTCTTATTTATTGAGCATATATTCAAAAGAATGTATCCACAATTTATTGTTTTACTAACGTGTTAATATTTGTATAGTATTATGTACATATATCTTGATATCATTAATTTTAGTCCATATTGTTGTCACGAAACTTGCGTATTTAACTTAATTTGCTGTATGAGATGTACTTATATGTCTGTATTCAGTGTATCCTTGTTGACAGCCTGTGATATTTTACATAAACTACTGTACGAGATGTACTTATATGTCTCTATTCAGTGTATTCTTGTTGACAGCCTGTGATATTTTTTGTGACATATATTCCCACTTCACCCTTGATCCCGTCTTTTCCAGTCACGCAATATCGTCAACAAATCGGGGGCGAAATTAGAAGGGATTGCGCCCACTGAAGCCTTTTAATCTTCTTGTCATACTTAAATCCTTTGGTTAGGGCTAATCGGGTAGAAACCTGCACAAGTACTGTCTGAAGAGCTCGTATATTCTCAAACTCGCATGTTTTGTCTCAATGAGTTAGGGTAGCTTAATACAACCTGTATAAAGACATAGTAGTTCAGATGACAAATGCCACGCCCACACAACACAAACCTTAACCAGCTCTATCTATAACAAGGAAACTCCTCTTATTATGGATTTCTATAAATATGTTCTTCTAAACAAACAAATTATAACAACAATTCGATCCTCCGCAGCTGCTATATGTTGTGTATTTAACACGTTTATCATATTATTGTTTTAGCACCGTGTAGACAACTTCAATGGGAATCGACATCTTTAGTCGTTAAAATGAAGATAACTCAAGACAGTTCCAGTTCATTAGAAATAACTAAACAAAAGCTTTTTTTTATTAAACTAAAACACTTTCCTTGTCAAACTGGGCATACTTGATCCGAACCGTTTTGATCGTATGTGCTGTTTGCTTCTTTAAAATATACTCATAAGACGTTCAAAATAACAATATTTCTTACTGTTCCTAAAATTCCTGAAATCTGAAATCAGGTTAGTTATTTTAATAATCATCAATAATTCAATCCTAATAGAATAAGGCACACTATCTTATGACATTTAACTCGGTTATTATCCCCTCGCAACGGAGTGAAGAGAGGGATATGGGATTGGGCCCATAAGTGTGTACGTCAGTGCGTCAGTACGTAGTGTGTAATGCTGAGTTTGTCATCACTCTATAGCGGCTTTATTTATGGATACATTTAAGAATTTGAGAAAATCTTTTGGACAAGTTCGAATTTCAGGATCGTGGAGTCAAGGTCAAGGTCATCATGGATTTTTTTAGAAAAAGTTTGTCATCACTCCAACGGCTTCTTTATGGATGCTTTTTTAACTTCACACACATGCTTAGTGGGCAAATCTCTTATTTTAGTTTCGATAACATAATCACATAATTACATATTCCATAATATTATTTTTGTTGTTATAATTTCAAAAGTGCTTCATGAAAGGAAACTTGTTTCAGTAACACTTAGCTGCCTAGACTATAACACAACAGATCGTTTTTTATAGATTGTTAACTTTTGGATTTATTGACGAGAAAGGATTCAGTACTGATAGTAGGGCTGTTTACTATGCTGAAGATAACGATGCTAGACCTGAAAGTTGCAAAAGAAACTTTCCACCAACAATGCCATTAAGGAGGACAACCACTAGATGGAAAGTCGACTACACTGCATGTGAAACTTTCCGCACACAGGGTGGTTATTATTGCTAATTAACTAAGTTAAGTTTACGGTCAGTCAACAAGCTTCCAATTGTATCGATTCAATGAAATATTGGAGTTTGTTCAGAACTTAACACAGTAACGTTTAAATCATCAACTATTCAATAAGTACAAACCTTACTCCGGAGAATTCATTCGAATTCAATAATCCTATATAATTCAATGCAAACACACCCTGATTTTAATAACCTGGCAGAATTGTTCACTTTCAGTTGTTTTGGTATTTGTAGACCTTCACTTTTGAGTTGAATTAACGAAAAGCTTCGAATTTTTGCTTCATGGGAAAATTATGTATATTCCGTGTAATTCTGAAAAAGCGAAAAATTAACTAATTTTGGGGGAGGCCGTGTCACTTCGACTACTTCCACAAAGCCTCCTTAAGCTTTATTATTACCACGACAACCAGTACTGAAGGTATAAGGTGACAGTAACTGCATGCCATTGCAATGCAATGCCTTCAGTACTGGTCGTCATGGTAACTAAGACTGTCTTAGGCAAATACCTTGTTTGTAGAGTCTATGTGCTTAGTCTCTGCTAAGTATGCACAATTGCAGCACATACATTCTTTAATGCTTAATTATAAATTGCTATAAGAACACTTTAGTTGAGTTTGCTGCTCTAAAACACTAAAACGGTTATCACAGACGGTTGATCAAATTATCAACTGAATAGAAATTGAGCTTCTTAATAACACCCATATACACAAATGAATTAAGTAAGTCTAGGAGCTATTTGCAAAGTATATTTTTGGCTTACGGCTGTCATATATAATAACGTAAAGAGGTCTTACTTCGCTGAGTCAACTCAGTCAAAATATCACTTCGTTCTGCTTAAAAACTGTTCATGACCTTGCGAGATAGGCATATACATTAGGGATTTTTTAATGTATGCATGCATGAGAATACTATTTCACCTTAGCAGTTAATAACCTTATAAACATCACAAAAAAGGTGTTAAATAATTTCAGGATACAACTATAATCAAATAGGGCTATTGTCTGTGCTCTGAAATGCAATTGGCGAATGGACAAATCTGTAAAGAACATTTCACACGAGAATCTATCTCATCACAGGTGTTAAACAGAAGGAGAAATAAGACACTAAAGAGAAAAATTCAACGCACATAAAATAGATTTTGCCAACCCAATCACTCAATCCATATACTAATCTTATAGTAGATACATACAAAGGAAACAATGTTTAAGTCATGCGATTTACTGCTTGCGATTTGGTATCTCACCCTTACAGGACCGTGGGTTCAATTCCCGTTTTTTCGTAGCTCGGACTACAAAAATTTCTGAACTATAGAGGGTGTATATCAATCTACTCGTCTACTAATTCAATTAGTAAGTACAGGTATAGACTTTATGTTGCTCTCATATTTACCCCCCTAACGGGATCCATTAACATTTTATTGTGTGTCATTATAGTTGTTATTGCCATACTTATCTGACGTAACACAAATAGTGACACATTACTCAATGAACTTTCCTAGTGTTTTGTTTCCCTACGCGGCTAACATTTCCTACTGCCATTGGTTTGGAGAGAGGTACAGTAAGATAGAGTGACTTGACAGCAGCAGTGGGGGTGACCTGTGGTTTGGCACCCGGCCTTACAAGGCCCAACTTGGACCCATGCAAAGGCTGAATTGGTAACATGTCGCACTAAAGGGCATTTAGAGGGGGAATTAATAGCTGGTAAAGCTGTCAACTCCTGTCTGATGACTTTATGAACAATTTAGGAATGTGTAATGTGTAAGTTATTGCCCGCGCATACTGATTTATTGCCCGCAGGAGTTGAGAGAGCCTGTCGTCAACAAGGACCCCTAGAGGATTAACCAGACGCCAGTCTCAACCCAGTTAACAGAAAACAAGACACATAAATATATATTTCAGACTACTTTTCGTAAAGGGAAATCAAAAAAAGTATTGTTTTTGGGACAATATACAATATTTCAAATGTAAACTGTTAATTAAGTTAAAGAAATTTATTAAATGTTTCCTTTATGTATAGAATCCGTACAGATCCAGAATATCGCACATCTCCTCTAATCGATCACGGGTTTATACCTGTGTCCAGGTATACACTCCCCATTACAATGCCTTGGCGGATCATATGCCTCAAACTGGAGTATACAGCTACGATTAAAGGTTGTTTTGCAGAGTTGCTCTGAAAAAAAAAACGGTGGCTAGCGAAGATGAGTTCCGCACAGCTTGGCGTTTTTTGAAACTTGACGTCAAAAATATAATAAGAATATTACATATGACGTTACATATGTCTTGCGCAATGAAATGACTCGCGTTGTATGAAACGTCATTGAAATAGACATGTGCTCATGTAAAGCAGAACGCAACGATTTCATATCTAGAAGCGTGCGTAGCTCACGTCCAACGTAATAACCACAACGCGCCGCGCAGTGAAGTTATTATGTCGTCAGGACAATTACTTTGAACGTTAGCTTCACGCGCGTTATAAAAGCCCTAGGCTCGACGCAACACTGGAACCATTTAAATGCCATACTGGGTCATGTTTCTTAAAAAATAAATATCGTATGATACCTTAGTCACGATGACGTCTCAATACCTTCATTGCTGGAAACTAGGATATCGTGGCATATTTACGTCCATGAAACTGTCCCCATGATCGAACAACATCATCTGCGATTGAGGTTGTAGTGAAGGTGTCTATTCAAAGATAATACCTTATTTGTGTTACTCACTGCAGTGATATATTACTTTTCTCTGTGAATCAAAAATACGGGACATTACACAGAGAAGTTTGTATCCATAAATATTGGCTGCTGTGGTGGAATTCAAGATTCCACCATTCACGAAATTAACATAATGGTATTCAAACTTCACTGCGTAATATTCTTACTTTTCTCAGTGAATTAAATACGAGACATTTCACAGTGACGTTTTTATCCATAAATATTGCTGTGGTGGAATTCAAGATTCCACCATTCACGAGAGTATACAAATGGTATTCAAACTTCACTGCGTAATATTCATTCTATAATTTATATAGATTACTTCGTAAATCACAAAATTTGTTTCTATGTTGTTATGGCAATTTCAAATCAGAATAATTCAGAACAGCATTACGTTATTCGATATGTGACGTGAAATAATTGAGGTTTTTCGAAACATTACGTCAAATGGTAATGCGGCAGCATAGAAACGAATTCATGTCACGCAAACCTATTCGGAGCAAAAATCCCAAAATGTTATCAAGGTATTGTAATATAACTTCTGGCAAATTCTGACCTTTCACACATATATAATTAATCCTGATCATTCGCACATATATACAGATACAACAAACTAGTTCTTTAACATATATAAATAATAAAGTGGTTTATTCGAAATTTATTTATTTCGTCTTAGCGAAAATAGGTTTTAAATGAAAATGCCGTTAACAGACAGCGTTTGAAGTATATGTACTTCTTATAAGGTAGATAGATCATTTGTATTTCAAAGACTCGATGGCTTCATAGGCATACACCTATAGTTCATGAAGGTCATGTGTTTATTAAACATAGAATGAAGCTAATCACCCTTGACTTCTATTGGTATGATTAACATTGTACATACCTCCCATGATGCTGTCAAAATTAAACGCCGAAATAATGGGATCAAAAGAAGTTACTCGGACTAGCACTGTAGTATTGTACCAAAGAAATTAATGCACTAGATTTGTTTAAGTTTGATGCGCGATTTGTCTTTTCACGCACGTTCTCACGTTACTTGCCACCTGCAGACACCAAGTAACAATTTAAATAAAAAAATTAAATTAAAATTAAATTAAATTAAATCCCTTAAAAATGAAAATACTACTAATAGCCCTAAAAGTTCCATTGGTTTGGTAAAGAAACGTTCACCAACTGTCTATAAGACACAAACGAAAATGAAATGTGAGCTTCCGTGTGATATGCTCCCTACACTTTCTCAAAGTGCTGGTAGCAGCAAATAAGCTTTACATAGTTTGAGAAAGTAAATCGCACAGGCACAGGGAAGTCGATTAATATAAAATGACAAATCAGCATGTTCTTTATTAACCCTCAGAGACAAGTTTTTAATATTTATGCGCCTATAACAGGGGTATTTACACAGCACAGGGTTATATAAAACAAAGGTATATTAACGTTTTTCCAACTAGTCACTTTCTAAACGACTCAAAATGATTTGAGTATATATGAATGTCGTCGTTGCTTGGTGCGCGTCTGTCGACTTTCATCCCTGATACTCCTAGCACCATTTGGGCTGGTCTCGTATATTGACGAATTTTAATGACTTGTTCGGTTCAAAGGGTAGCCATTGTGGTTCCTGCATTAACCAATAGGCAAATTACATGACCGTTTGACTACTAAATCAATAAATAGATTGCCATCTATTTAATTGTTTCCGCTTGTTTGTTGGTTTAATTGCCGGTGATCTGTGGATCGATTAGGTCTCTAGCTTGCGAGATTATCCGGGGGACCCTAGCCCGACTAACAAACCCAGCGACGTGTGAAAAATCTAGATTGAATTTTTATTAGGTATTGAGGATGTCCGAATGAGTGAGCACCGTGTTTTTCCCTCCCCATTCTTGTCCCCTGTTTTTGTTCAACCTTGTCAGTGATTGTACAAATGGTGTTATCACGAGGTATTAGTATCAGACCGACCAGACCACACCAAATAACTAGGGTGACAGTGACAATGGAAGTGAAGGGGCCTGGGGCCACACCATTGTACACATTGTTGTTTCTGACACTCTGAAAGGTACTTATTATCCACATGCCACGGACACCATAGCTCTAAGAATATACGCCTAGCTTCTCGATGCATTTTCAAGGGGAAATAATTGATACTTGTTGTATTGTTTAGTGTTTTGACAAAGTAGGAGGCAGGAAGCTTCATTCATAGTTCTAACATTTATAAACCTCAGTGAGGGCTTGACATGGGTGGTTGGATTGTTTCCTCGCCGGAGTCAGGCCGAGGTTAGATAGCCTGAGTCACCCCTAGCCATGCCTCATCAAAACTCTACACCAACTGCATTATACTCTACCCAAAACACGGTTTCCAATGGTAATAAATTTGATCACTCGAGAACACTTGGTGACTTCGAGTACCATTCAAAAGTTAAGTACTGTAATGATGGAAATCAAAACATAAAGAACAGGGAAAAATCTGTTTCGATTTGTATTTCTGTCCCCATGATAATTGTTTTTCTGTCCCCATGATAATTGTATTTCTGTCTCCGTGATAACATTATGTGGCTGTAAGACAAATGCACGTTTTATGTACGTTTATAAAAGTAAAATGCCCTTGTAAACCAAACGACCCGTTGAAGAATCGTTGTAACCAATTGATTAAGAAGTTGCCATCCGTACTGAAATTACTCTTGTTAATACCATCCTCAGCTCCTGAATTCTTTTAATTCTAAATTCTTGTCTAAAGCATTAAATTCAAACAGTAGTTTAAGTGAAATACTCTTGTCTACAGCGCTAAACTTCAAATATGTAAGTAGTTCAAGTGAAATATTCTTGTCTACAGCGTTAAACTTCAAACATCACACTATATAGTTCAAGTGAAATACTCTTGTCTACAGCGCTAAACTTCAACTATGTTAGTAGTTCAAGTGAAATATTCTTGTATACAGCCTTAAACTTCAAACATCACACTATATAGTTCAAGTGAAATATTCTTGTCTACAGTGCTAAGCTTCAACTATTTTAGTAGTTCAAGTGAAATGTTCTCGAGTGCAGTATTAAACTTCAAACTTCACACTAGTTCAAGTGAACTATTCTTGTCATCAGCCTTTTACCTCATCACGTACGTAGTCCAAGTGAAATATTCTTGACTACAGCGTTAAATACTAAACATTATGGTAGTCCGAGAAGAATATTCTTGCCTCAAGTGTTAAACTCCCATGCAGTGATCGCAAGAGTTCAAGTGAAACATTCTTCATTACAGCATTAAATAATAAGCAGTTCAAGTGAAATATTCTTGAGTACTACTTAATACACATAACATTACAACTCATACAAGCTGACCAACAGCTCTATTTCTGTTTACTTAATGGCAACTCCTTGTAGTATATATTTTTTGTTAGTGTGACAAAAAGAAAAACAGACACCATCAAGTTAAAAAAAAAAGAACAATAAGCTTCCATATCAACATTATGAATATTTCATTATTAAATGTACGCCCTGAACAGAGCATTGATGTTTCATTCCCAAACCGTGGGCCTCTTTTACCTTTTTCTGACGTTGATGTTGAAACTAGTGAATCGCAATCTATTGCAAATGGCTTAAACGAGCACCTTTCTACCATTCCATCCAATTTAGATGCTGATATACCGACTGGGCCCAAAGCTTTAAAAAATATTTAGGTCCTATTGTTAATGATGCATTTGGATTTTCCTCTGTTGATCCTAACGACATCGAGTATGTTATAACCACATTAAAATCTTCTTCGCCTGGCCTTGATGCCATTCCCATGTCAGTGGTAAAACCTGTGTCCCATCTAATTTCTGTCCATCTCTCTCACATCATAGATTTATCATTTTCTTTAGGTGACTACCGGCTATTTTCTCTAGAATCTCTTCTCACAAAATCCTCTATAGAATAACTCCTGTTTTTAAAGGCGGTGACCCATCGTCATGTTCCAATTACAGGCCCATTTCGGTTTTATCGTCGTTCAGTAAAAATTCTTGAGAAATAAGAAGTGAACAAAATATCGGATATGGATGTTTCATACGGCAATGATATAAGCAAAGTCAAGGACATTTTAAATATTCTCTCATTTGCCAACGATAGTGCTGTTAACTCTTCTCCTAAACTTGATGACACTTTATCTGTTACAGTACAGGAACTAAACAAATTGCATTCCTGGTTCTGTTGAAATCGGCTTTCTCTAAACATCCAAAAACTCACTACATGATAATCAGTCCAAATGCTAAACGGAAAAACTCTCTGAGCTAGAGTTCTTCTTAGCTGGACGTACACTCCGAATTGCATTAAATTTGCTGGGGGGTGTGTTCTGTTTGTATGTGAGTTTGTTTTTTCTTTTCCTTCTTATTATCACCAAATACAAAATACATATATTGTTTTTCTACCCACTCATCTTCTCGGGATAGATAACTTTGTATCAAACATGAATCTTGAATTTGTTTCTGATGAATAAAAAATCCATTCATTCATAAATTGCCTCAGTTAAGGGTTTCTCTTATGGCATTGGAACATATTGAATAGATGATTGTTAAGAGAACTGGTGAATACATGTATATTACTTATGCTTGACAAGACCTAAAGTGTTGTTGTCATCTACACAAACCAGGTACACACGCATAGCCATGGTTATTGGAGACAAGATCCAGTTTGGACTAATAGTAATATAAATAGTGTTTGTTGCTGTTATTATTCTTTTTAATTGTTTTTGGTTTGGGAAAATTAGCCTCGATTGCTTATTGTATTGTTCCGGGTATCAATATCTACTTGTTATAGGACTAGTTGTCCTGTTCACCAATCCATGCTCCTCCTTTATATGGAAATAAAATATTGTTTAAACCAATATCTACTTGTAAAAATGGATGGCTGACGAACAATAGAGTTGGGATTGGGGAATATTACCTCCTGTTCAAGTTAACATCAGATTTCTTATACCGGGTACTTGAGTGTTTTTGGTTTGGTGGCAAACTTCTCAAAGGTAAAGATAAGGCTCTATAATTAGAGATATAACTCAATATTTTCTCCGGTTTTCCGCTTCGTGTGTGTGGTTTTCTTGGTATAAAAGTCAATGAAGCTGAGGGTGTATTTGGTACAGTGATAAGCCTTCCAACGTCAGGTGAATCAGATAGCCTTGACGTTCTGTGATCTGATGCTATGTAGACTAAGTTCATAGACATACCAGTGTCAAGATCAACCCCTCGGGCAAATTGTTTTTTAACATTTCCCACCACACGCCACAACGTGTCCGGTAGAAAGAACATGCATGTACTGTCAAGCATCATTTTACCTGGACAAAACACTTGGCAATCTTTGATCACTTGATCAGACAGAGCTATGGGCCACGTTTAGAATGCTTGAAAATAAGTACATGTATCAAAACAGTTGCTGCAGTCAATGTTTACAGTTACAGTTTCAAACGTCAGGATTCAGAGAATCGGAAAAATATATATATATTTTTATAAATGCAGAGAAAGAAAATGTGACATGCCTCCACCGGGGATCGAACCCGAGACCT
>JAVFBY010271980.1:0-10471 GCA_034781015.1 Tonicella lineata
GGACCGACAACACCAACACACAGCTTTTATATATGGCTCATACGGTTTGTTTAGAACCAGCTCGAGTGTTGCTAGGGGAAAGTGACGTCACACTTTGGTACTCTATTGCACAATATGTAACAGAGGTGATGTCCCTTGTTGTGTAGAAACCAAAGACCTCGTTTTAAACACAATCCGATTGGCTCAAAAACGTGTAAATATATGTGAATACATTACAGGCACATTTTGCGGCCATTCGGGTAGCCTATGTACGTTATAACGATTGACCGATTTTTGTGCCATTCGGGTTCTAAGGGTTAAAGGCTAATTTTCATCACAGAAAAATTTGATTTTGCTATATTTAATGAATTATACCATCAAAATGATTGTTTCTGTTGCCAAAGCAATATTTTGATAGTTTGCCCTTAATTCTGAAATTTTAAACTACAACAACGAATATTCGAATATCAATTTTACTATTCGAACAGCTGGTAAATTAGTATTCACAAGTATATTTGAATATTTCTTTCAGCTCTAATGTGTAACTTGCCATACATATACATGTACATATGTAAGAAAGAATAAGCTTACATAATTTGGTTCCACCAATATATTTGAATTTGTCTAAAACTTCATGTCCTTTCCTAACCAATGTTCTAATTACTGACTGACACAACAGCCTAGATACATGTACATTGTAGTCTCCTTTGCTGAAATAATCTCAAAGACAGTTCTAGAGATTTTGAGCTTTTTGTTGTTTGATGCTCTATATGAGTTATGGAGAATTGTTCAAAAAGATTAATTTGACATGTTCTAGCTTAAATGTAGCCTATTTATAAATATAAACAATGCAAAAAGGGAAATAAATTATATATTTTGCTCCTAGCCCAATAACAGTGTACTGTATCAATTGAAGAACGAAATGGCGGATTTACATTCCTTTGCTTAAAAAAAAATTGTAGATATTGAACGTTTTGTTTTGCAAAATAAATTATTGATGAATTTTGTTAAAAGAAATATATATACATACTGTATATTTTCTTTAGCAAACAATACAAAAAAAAAACAAGCTGCATGTAGGCCTACTGTTGCTTTTAATATCGACTTGTAATAGTAAATGAAGTATAATGATTACACAAAACAGTGACTGTGCTTGCACGTATGTATCTGCTGAGGACTAATACACCAGCCTGAATTCCATTGCTAAAAGAAACTGAAGACATTGTAGATATTGATTTTAGTGTCTCTGTAAGACTTCATAGAAAGAAGATTAGATCTAGGGTCGTAAAGCTTCCATGAATAGAACACAAACAATAATTGAATGGTGAATTTATGGCCTTGGGTTTTTTGCAGAACAGTTTTATTTCAAATTAAGCCAACATTTATTACTTTTCAAATACGAGTGTTAATGAAATGCATGTTCATACTATCAATGTCCTCTATACATGTAGCACAGTCGGTAGAGTGTTGGCCCTGTTAGCCAAAGGTCGCGGGTTTGATCCCCGGTGGAGGCATGTCACATTTTCTTTCTCTGGTCTGCATTTATAAAAATATACATTTACAGTTGTATGTCCTAGATAATTTCAAAGGTTAGCAGAATCCATGGCTAACGGCAGGTTAAATTGCATATGCTATTGTTACATCATCTACAGTAGTAAAATCAATTGATGCATGTACTTTAATAGTACTCCTACCATGCAATGGCAAAGCCTAGCAACTCCTCTTTTGTTGTTTTTGAGAAAAACAGAAATCTGTTTGAATAAATGCTTTGCCATTGTGTTTCTCACTGAATAATATCACTTTTCAAACATTAATAGTGAGAATATAGAGGACAGAACCTAGTAAAGTAAAATAGCAATTTAACTCAATTTTTATAACAAAACAAACATACATGTACCACTTTGCCATTGCACGATACACTCTCAGCCAGGTTTGAGGGCTTTCAAAACTTTAAAAACAAGAGGCTTCATCCAGATATTGGTTGATTGATTGATTGATTGTTTGATTGGTGTGCCAGTCCAATGGGTGGAGGAAACTACATGTACACTTGATGCCCTTGACAACATCAAAAACAGGACAAGGGGAAAAAAGGAGATGAGTCACATGATAACAAATCTGCTTTGTGGTGAGTGTTAGCTCTGAGATGACCTGGGCATCAGGAAGCCTTTGTCAACTACCTGCTCTTCAGCTTGGAAAATATCTTCACAGACTTCACATTAGATTGCTTCGCAGATTTGTCTGCCCTAACATATGGCCATGATGATGATCATGCTTTTTTATGTTTTTCTAAAATGATTGTTTGATTGATTGGGGTTTAATGCCGTGCTCAGGGGTATTTCACCTATATGACAGCGTGCCAGCCCCATGGGTGAAGGAAACCACTGTTCACGTCACTGGCAACATAAAAGATGAGACGGAAAAAGAAAAAAAAGAATAAAAAAATGACACCACAAAAACTACTTCCTGATGCCCCTTTATAACTCAGAGGGCACCAGAGCATCAGGAAGCTACCGCCCAACCACCCGCTTTTCTAAAATGAACCTTCCACATCCGCAAGCTCATCCAGGCATTGGACACATAATACTGCTACTTTCAAGCTACATCTAAACATCAAAGTTTATCAAAATCTGCCAAAATAGAAAAGTTTGGCGGCAAATGTTGAGATTTTGGCGGAGTCAAAGTCTGCCCTTTAGGTTTTGACGCCATTTTGTCACCCCTGGAAAAAATTTAAAATTTCTCGCGACCGCTAATTTTCAGGTTAAAAATTTCTCACCAGATTCTATATAGGGTCAATACGGCTTGAAAAAAATCTAAAGTAAATGTACAAAATAAAAACACTATTTTTCGTTTTTTGTGGGGGAGGAATTGGTTTTTTGTCAGTTTTACATCAATATTCAGTGACTTTAAAAAAAAAATAAAAATAAAACACAATAAAAAAAAAATAAAAAACATGTCTCGCCTGACGTAAGATTTCACGTGACCGAGAATAGTTTCAAAGTATCTACATGTACTAGATTTACAAATCTTTCTCAAACTTCCTGCACATCTATAAAGGTAAACAACGGCGGCAGACATGTTTGTCAATAATATAAACGCATGCGAAAGGAATATATTATTGCTGTAAAATAACCTCTGCTTCCCAGAGATTTCTAACCCTGATTGGTGTAATGCTCTCCATTTAAATGGCATAATCAAACCAGAGATTTCTAACCCTGATTAGTGTAATGCTCTCCATTTAAATGGCATAATCAAACCAGAGATTTCTAACCCTGATTGGTGTAATGCTCTCCATTTAAATTGCATAATCAAACCAGAGATTTCTAACCCTGATTGGTTTAATGCTCTCCATTTAAATGGCATACTCAAACTTGGATAACCCTATGAAAATGTTACAGCATGCTTTTCAATGTACTTTTACATGTAGGGCTTTCCTGTTTGTGGACATAGAAAATAATCTAACATGTATTGAATTATCTTATGTTCATATTTCTGATTGATTGATTGGGGTTTAACGCCGTGGTCAGAGGTATTTCACCTTTATGACGGGGGACGGCGTGCCAGCCGAATGGGTGGAGGAAACAACCCTTCACGTCACTGGCAACATAAAAGAGGAGACAGAAAAAGGAGCAAACAATTACACCACAAAAAAATCTATTTACTGATGCCCCTTAACTCTGAGAGCACCAGGGCATGAGATTGATTGATTGAGGGCCAGCCCAATGGGTGGACCGTGAAGGAAACCACCATTCACGTAACTGGCAACATAAAAAACGAGACAGAAAAAGGGAAAAAATAAAGAAGCAAAAAACGACGCCACAAAAAAAAAAAACTTCCTGATGCCCCTTGAGCATCCTGGAGGATCCACCCAACCACCTGCCTAGGGTATCAGAAAACTCCTGCCCAACTGCCTGCTGAAGTTTGGGAAGTAACACAATTATTAGATTTGTTTTCCCCTCTTTTAATCATAAGGTCAGATTACAGCACCGGACAAAGATAGCATTATCTCCAACATGCAGCTAGAGACATGTACACGCACTATCATTTCCAACCTTAACATCAGCGTATCAGAAGCGCTTTCATATTCTAAATTACACAAAGAAAATAGATGTACATGAAAGCCGGATCAGCACAAGTCCTTTGAAATTCTTGATGATAATTGATTATAATTCCTCTGACATTTACATGCAGAGAAGTAGAAGTGTCTTATCATAGAATATGGAAATAGAAAATTGATTCTGAAGCTTTTTAGGATTTTGCCAGCAATTGGTTTGTCTGTGAGGTAAATTAATCGTTAAGAGAAGTGGTACATGTACTGTATAATAATTGGAGGTGCAGTAATAACTTCTTGTACACATGTCTCATGTAAATGCAGGGCTTGAAATGTTCTTCTAAAATGTAAGCTAACATGTTCAACAAGTGTGTTGTCATGACAGTTGCGGTTACCTGTTACCATGACAGTTGCCGAGTGGGCCCAAATTTTTTCAAATCTTGACCCAAAACAATGTTGAAGAATTGATAAATTAAAGAATTTTTAGGAGCCAATTTAGTCAGGTAGCATTAGGCCCTTAAAACTCCCCTATTTTAACCCCTGAAATAAACTCGCTTTTTAAGAAGACTATGGTCAAATTAAAAATTCCGGCTCCGTATAAATGACTTGCGTATTACTATCAGGTATTATAATATATACTGTCAAATTGTCAGAACAATCCATACATTATTGACAGAGAAATAGTCCATTTAGTTAGTGTAATAACAAGAACAACAAACCCTATAAGAGAGTGAGTAAGATTAAGACTCTTCACCACGGGTTATATACAACAAACAAAAAAAGCAAGGAATTTGAACAGTTATTCTTATTTAACATAAAAAAGTTAATAAATTTTAATCAGCACAGTTTTAAATGGAAAATATGATATGGCCTGCTATTTTGTAAGCAAAAAAAAAAAGTTAAACGCAAAAATTTAACAGCTATATTTTTTAACAAACTTTGTTTCAACAAATTTATCTTCACTTCTCCTGCCATACATGTACACTTGCAAAGGTCTTTTATGATCTGCATTTTTGGACATTCCGGCTGTTTTAGTATAATCACATACAAGGAAGCAGATGGAGTCAACATTCCTATCTGTGTTATGATACATGTAGTGGGTTCACAGATTATTCCCAACTTTATCAAACTTTTTTAATAGGCCATTATGACAATGAATTGTCATATCACCAATAAAGCCTTATAAAACCCATTTGTTTACTACGTGCATGTTTAGAGGGCGACCAATGTGGGTATCCTGGACCGTAGTACGATCGTACATGTTTACTTTATTTTTGAAAATTGTAGGACATCTTTTTATTGGCCTGGTGAGATTAAATACACCCTTTCTTGGTAAAAAGTGACATTTACGCGGTACCTCATTTGAGTGGCAAGAGATCGCTGATGTGGATATTGCTGCCACATTGTATCATATTTGATTCCCTTATTATCAAATTAACGCTATTTTGCCACCCAAGTGAGGTACAGCGCAAGCCTCAGCCTTTATCCCAATATGATCTATTATGGCTTTCCACAGGCTGCCAAATTGATTGTTTGTTTGATTGGTGTTTAACGTCGTACTCAGGGGTATTTCTCCACGACCGATTCTTCACTTCTTAGACAACCCTATTTGATATGGTGGAAAACCAGGAAGGAAACCTCCCCCCCCACCCCCCGCTATAGCCAGTCACCTATGTGACTCCCTCTGTACCTATTAAGCAGGTCCACTGGGGGGATCGCACCCGTGCGGTACATCGAAGGAGGATTGGTAGTCACGCCAGTCTGACGCTCTAACCACCAAGCCACGGTGAGAGTCCCTGCCATACTGAACCCTGATCAGGTATACATTTATTGTCTATTTGATCAGTTATCACTAGCCCTTATTTCCATTTGTGCAATAACAGAAAGTGACATGTAAAGGTCTTTCCTCATGTTCATCAACAATTCTGACCTCAAAGAGCATGCCTCTATAGATTCTCATTATACATACATGGACACATGGGATGACGTGGATAATTAATATGTTGGATGCTAGTATCAATAAACAGTACTCAGACAACACTAATTAAATATTCATTAACACTAGAAAGATGAGTGATGTACACTTCACATTCATATGAACAAAAAGCATTGGTAATGAGATACGAGGAAGCAAAATAAGCACTGGTCCGCAGGTCTTCCAAGGGCAGTTCAAAACGTGTGGGCTATACAATTTGTTTGAATGATTGGCGTTTAATGTCATACTTAAAAGAGGAGAAAATAAATCTAAATACATGTAGAAAGAAAACACACAGAAGTATTTTAAATCAGACCTGGACTAGTTTCAAAGCATCTAAGACTTAGAGAATGTGCCTATAGAGATTCTAAATAATCATGCAAATGTGAACATGTAATCTATGTGTTACAGTGTCAGGGCTTGATCCAGCATTTTTGGGAAAGGGCCTGTGGCAGTAAAATTAGGGGAAATTTAAGTGCTAGTCGGGGCAATTTTTTCCCATTGTAGGGTTTGTTATTGACAGATGCATGCTATGATGCTAATTCACGTAATTTATTAAAGGGGCAAGTTTGCAATCAAGCTGGACAGCAGAATTTTGTTCTCTTTCTAAATGTAAAATTTGTGCATGTTCCTCTTTATATTCCAATTTTTTAAGAGATTTAGGGGAATATTTGTATCATCTTCAGGGGAATGGGGCCTATTTAAATGGGGAATGGGGCCTGTCAGTGGGGGAATAGGTCCCTTTATGGGCCCCTGGAACATAGGTAGATTAAGCTCTGGCGACACCTATTTTATTTTGTGTTTCACGGGCCCTCTGACCTTAAAAAAAGACAGAAATCAAAATAAAAATAAAATATGATAACTACCCCTTTTATTTTCAGTTAGAAGCCCCTATCCTGATATGTCCCAATTTTTTGTTTCTGTTCTTGCACACAAACACAAAAAAAGAAATTTTTTATGATCCACACATTTTATTTTTACTAAAATTTTACTAAAATTTTACAATTTTTTTTTTTTTTCAACAAACAAACACAATGAGGCAATGAAAAAGGTTATTTCCTATAATTGAAGATAACAACAGGTCTGAAACTGTTAATTATAGTTGAATTGTTACATGTAATAACATTATATCATTATGTTTTGAAAACTTTTTACTAATTATTAAAAAGAATAAATACTGCAGATCTATCTTCCCAGTTTTATTTTTATTTTCCTATCCATTCTTAAAAAAGAAAAAATTCTGCCTCTGAACCACAAAATGAAATTGGTGTGGCCTTAAAGCTGAAATGAATAGTAGATTTTGATATTGGAAAATTTTTCTTTAGTATTCGAATATTGGTTTTTAAGACATCTGTCTAATGCATAAATTTGGATTATTAGTTTATGTTACTTTAATATAGGCCACAATTTTCGTCAGTAAGAAAAACATGATTTTGCTATTTTTAATGAACAATGCCATCAAAATTGATATGTTGAACAATGATTGTTTCCATTACCAAAGCAATATTTTGATAGTTTGAATAAGTTTCTTGTCCTTTATTTGGCAACCATTCTTAAACTTTAAACAACAACAACAACGAATATCTAAATGTCAATTTTACTATCCGAAGTTTTGGTAATTTAAATAAGTATTCACAAATATTTTTGAATATTTCTTTCAGCTCTAGTTCTCTGAGATTTGGGTTTTCTTTGTTGGGTTTTCCTTTAATGACTTGATCGACTGCACAGGTTACAGAATAGATAATATGGGAAGATGTCGGATGGGGAATTGGTGTCATTTTTTATTTCGATTGTCAACTACACACCGGCAATGTTAAGTCATCATATAAGTGAAATATCATTGAGTACAAAATCACACATGATTAAAAAAAAATACTGATGAATGAAGATCTCAGAGTGTTATATTCATATTGTAAATGATAAAAACACAATAGGTCACCGCCTATGGTAAGAAACACATTTTACAGACAATGGTCAGATTAAACAAAATAAAGGCTTTCTAGCTTTCTCGTTCTGTAAGTTCCCCTGATCCATTCTCGTGTCCCTCAATGTATATTCACACATACCGGTACTTCAATCATGTTAATCTTTCAAATTTGTTTGCGGTTTACTTGTCACGGTCAACGAGGAAAATTTTTTCAAAATGGTCAAATTTGGATCATTTACATGATTGTAGTACCGGTATGTGTGAATGGACATTGTGGGACATGATAATAGCAAGGACAAATGCAGCTTTTTAATTTGGGCACCCTTTTTAGTGACTTAATTTGGGCACAATTTTTTTAAACATTAAAAGCTCATATCAATTTAAATAATCTATACTTAAAATGGTCAGAAAATACTGCAAACAGTTTTTTAAACTTTTTAGCATCAAGAAAAATTGAAAACTTTTTACAATAACTAAAATATTTACAAAAAATGGTGTCTGTAATTTGGGCATTTTGAATCTTTGCTTAATTTGGGCACCTGTTAAGGGTACTGTAATTCATCTGTATTTGACCCTGAGATGCCATGGAAATTTGTCCAAGTTAATTTACGTGGAAATTGTCTACATTGCACATAGATCAACATATAAAGAAGAATGCAGTATACAAATTTAAAATCCAATTTAGTCAAGTCTTGACAGGGACAAAATTAAAATTTCAAGACAGCTTATTTGCATAATTTATGCAGAAATTTGCATAATTCCATGCTTTTTTTACCCCATGTTGCACTTTTGCATTTGGAGAAGGATGCAAATTTCAATAGCCTAGAGTAAATAGTTAAGATCGGGTCCAACAAGGCAGAGACAAAAAAAGAATTTCATAAACAGCTAATTTTCATAATTTATGCAGATATTTGAATTTTATAATTAATGGATTTTTTCAATTAATTAAACAGTTAAATAGTAACCGAGATACAGCAGGGACAAACTATTCACACACAAAAAGCAAAACCTATATTAGAGCTGAAACCAATAGTAAATTTTGATATTTGAATATTTGTTTTTATTATTTGAATACTATTTGAATATTCGTTTTTAAGACAAACCAGATGTATAATTTGTTAATCTGCAGCAATAGTTCATCACTAAGAAAAACATGAGTTATATTTTATGCCATATTTAATGAACAATGCTATCAAACTGAATATATCTATGTTGAACAATGATTGTTTCCATTAATACCAAAGCACTATTTTGTCCTTAATTTGGCAACCGTTCGGGAATTTTAAACACCAACAACGAATATTCGAATAATAATTTTATAATCTGAACAGTTGGTAAATAACTATTCACAAATATATATACCTATATATGCGTTTACAAGAGTTGCAGCATTATGGATAACAAAGATGTATTTAAAAAGTCAATTTTATACCAGTTCTTTATTTCACTAAACTTCATAAAACATCCAATAGTTTACTGAGAGAGCATGGAAATGCACATGAAGGGCACAAGGGAAAAAGCAGAGATGTCAGTTTTGTCAATTTGTCCTGGGATGTGCTAGTAAAGCCAGCCTTGAGGTCAACACTAATATCTTCAGACAGGACACGTCACACCACAAGCTTGATTGATTGATTGATTGGGGTTTAATGCCGTTCTCAGGGGTATTTCACCTATATGACGACATGGACACCACAAGAAATGAGCATCCCGATGCCCTTAATTCTTAGAGCACCAGGAAGCTCAACCTCCTGCTCTAACAATAGGTAAGTTAACTATACCCAGTTATGCGTGCAGTAGTGTTTTATTTCCCTGCTTTTGACAGTGGGTTGAGATGGTATTGGATTTACCGTTGTCTGTCTGTCCCCCATCACTCAGACTGACTTACAAGGGTTTAGGCAGATTGGTGTCTAACTGTCCTTTGGACGCCCTGAATTAAATAATTGCTTCATTTGGACACCCTGTTTTTAGAAAGTTTTAAAATGCAGGAAATAGAGAAGGGGTTCAACAGGCAGTCTCAAACCAGTGCAGTATAATGAAATGGTTTAACTACATCAGTTGATTAAATACAGCTATTGTTTTAATTGTTCAATCATATGAATCACAAATTTGCTTAACACCATACATAAATCCCCAGACATTCAATGTTTTGAGATAAAGAGAATAAAAACTACTGTCTTTAAATATCCTGTTAATTCATGTACTCAGGGTTCCATGTACTCATGGATCTATGTACTCAGGGATCCGGGTTCCATGTACTCAGGAATGTTTAGGATTATGTGTTAAACTTAATGACTCTCTCCTTTCTTTCCAGCAACCTGTAAATAAGAAAAAAATACATCATATTGTACATGGATTGATTAATGGTGCTTAATACTTTCATAGGGCCAATTCCACAAAGCAGTTAAATACTTAAGTCAAAATCTTTAAATCTACCTAAATTACATACTTTTGAATTTTCACATTTAATATTTGGGATTTATTTTCGTGATGCCACTAGGTATATAATTACATTATATTTGTATGACATTTTTTGCACAAATGT
>JAVFBY010272091.1:0-10470 GCA_034781015.1 Tonicella lineata
CTTTTAAGCTAGGGCAGGCCCAGGGGAATCCCCTATTCACCAACCTTGGATTGGCGGGGAGGGGGGTAGGGTTGTCTTCAGATATACATCGCGACAATATCATACCGGGAAGCTAATGCAGATCTGGTTTTAATCAGATTGTAGCATGCAGTGTCTGAAAGGCTGACTTTAGCTTCGGTGGAAGGCCTTGACAGCCAGCGTCAATATCATTGCTGAAGACTGTGGTAGTAGACGTGCCAGGTGTCTGTTAGTAGCTGAGGTGAGGCGTCGCACTTGTTGTCCAAATATAAGTAATACTAGTATGCCATTCACATATTCTAAATGCCACTTTTTATTATAATTGTAATATTAATTGTTCATATTTATATATTCTGGTGAAATAAATAAAATGGACTGAAATGGAAACTTTTTCAACGTCGAGATCAATTGGTTCAGAATTGCTGGGAACGATTCCAAAAAGAAATTTAACACCTACGCCAAAATTGGGAATTGACTTAAATGGCTTATTTTTAAAACTAGAAAATTCAGGTTTGGTATATATATTATATTTACCTCATTACGTTACCAGAAAAGACAAAACCACGTATAATAATCGAAACAGAAGTGCTAAATCAGGAATTAAAAATGTTGACTAATGTCATAAATTGCTTTGTGCAATCGGTCCCAGAGGCTTCAGGCATTTTGTTTTCTTTTTCTTTCTTTGTCTTGTGCTATACCTGTTTGATATATCTGTAACCAACATTTGGTATGTTCCGAATATGTCGACCGATACAGATTAATTGACAACTCACCACGTTCTAGATTAATTCTCAAAGACAAGTTTTTTAATGGACTATATAAAGTCGAGTTGTCGTGGGTGAGTTACATCCTGAGAATAGATCAACTTATTTGTAGTCATTGATAAGATATGGAACGGACCCTGCATTAGAAGCGAAAGCAATTTCTTAAGAGAATTTTCACTCTACTCTAAAGTATTTATAAAATTATGAAGTATAGAAACTCCAAAATGTCAAAGATTACTGCAAGTTATTACAAGTAACTTATTACACAATTTAATGCATTTAGTTTTATCTCTTAACGTTCAAACGATATGTGTTTATTCACGGCTGTTTATTCCCGATTAAGTGGGGTTCATTGCATCTGTTATGCTATGTTTACCCTGCACCTTATGCAGTAAGTGTTAGTTGTCATAAGATCAAACAAAAGTAGTATTGTCAATATTTTCCGAATATATAGTCAGTGTATCCGTAACCATTAAACATCCCACTTCTGTGTATTTCGAGCACACATGTTATAAATCTTACAAAAATCCGACAATAAAATAGGAACACAAATCCCTTTTGCTAAATTGTTTTGGACCATTCATTGTGTTCATTAAACACAAGTGTCATTTGATTCCTCTCAGAGCTCCGTGTTTCTTGTGGTAGAAGACGTTGTCCATCGTAACACAGCCGCCTGTTGGATATCGTTTGCTATCACATGCCACTATAACTATGTTTCGCGCGAGAGCTCGTGTGGCAAGAAGATATTATAAGTCGGTTTTAGAGTGTGTCGTTATATGGTAGACGAAACAGACATTTAACAGTAATTAGATTCAAAATGTTTGCTATACGGTTGTTGGTTTATGATGGTGGTAGGTTGATTGCATGAGGTTTGGCTTCAAAATTCCGTTTTAGTTTTGTTTTCGTAATATTTGAAGGTTGTAAACTTGAAACAAGTCTTTGAACCCTTATTCCATTGGACCCACCAACTGAAATATGGTGTCCTTTTTCATGGACAAGAGCTATCGACGAGCACGAAAAGGGCAAGACAACGACTCGGCGTTAGCCCCTGTTTGGTAAAATTCAGTCAGAAATATATAAAATATTTTTTTATGTTATTTACCATATCAGTAGGCCTACACATTGACTACGTGAGTAAAGCCAAACTAAAACTCATCTATCATTGGCAGTAATTACACCTTCCATTACAGGGTGTTAATAGGTTGATCCGGGAAATAATCAAATAATTATTAACTCATTTTTATCCTTCCGCGTAAAAATCTAACCTCATGGAAAATTGCTACTGGTCGATGGTCTGGTTGTTGTTGAAAATTTTCTTGAGTGTGCCGTTGTGACAGTTGGCAATTGTTAAACACATATTCACTATAACTGTGTATATCCCAAAACATAGCCTTCTGAAGCGATGCATAAGCAACAAATAAGGACAACGCCTTATATCCCGCTTACATTCGGCCTTGACAACGTTATCAACAAGACGCCACAGCGTAGCTGAAATACCGCCTAATGTGACGTTAAACACCAATCAATGAATTAATCACGTTATTAATAATATATTTTTTTAATTGGTCGAAACTGTTATGTTAACCAGAAAATGTGTTCAACAGTGCATTTCGGTTATTAGTTGTATTACATAATACACTGTAGCATAACCAGAAGAATAACTGGTGAATTTGTCACAGACGCAGTGTCTTGTCCTCGTATAATCTTCAATTTACATTATTCTGTTATAAATTGAATGTAAGTTGTGTAACTTTGCAAGTCACGTTCCGGATGAAATGTTAACTTAATGCATAGCCATGAGGGTAAGAACACCTGTAGTTAAAGCTTTGTTTACAGCAAAATATTTTGTTGACAAAAACACACGTATTTAAAAAAAAACTCGATGGTTCTTTATTTTTGTCTATAAGGCTCTCAGCCAATATACTGTCAGATTAAGGCGAGATAAAACAGTACATGACGGCCAAATAGATAGATAATCGTATATTAGTATTGTAAACAATTAACCCATTGCCCAGAAGAAACCTCGACAAACCCGATCATCTGAGATCTGCCCCTGGGTAAAATTAATATGGACCTGTATATGAAATTACTGTTTCTTCCAGGCATGCACATAGCTACAATAACACAGCTTGGAGCTGGTTTGACTTTTGGCTGCATCCCGGTTACGTTTGTTATCTGAAGCTTTACTGAGACATTCATCCTGTGACTAGAACTCAGTGATGGACGAGACAGTGATGCCATTTTGACCCTCAATTCATGCCATCGACTTTTTCAGCAGACCAAGACTCAATAATTCCATCCCAAAAGGCTTCCTTTGGCAAGCCAAATATGACGCAAGGAAGAAGCACCATATCGAATACTGTTCCCATAGTGCCATCAGTGGAATTATGATATAACCTTTGCGAAAATATCAGCCTTCAAATGTGCGTTTTTAGTAATGAAATAATAATTACCTATACAAAATCTATACGGTTTAATAGTTCGAGGATGATCTGGTCATGTCCGCTGGGTGAATAGGACACATATAGAGTGGCCTTTGACGGTCCTGAAAGCCATATTCAAGACTCATAGACTATTCAGCTTGTTTAGTTTTAGTTCATTTAGGACGTTTAATCTCAGTTTTAATCGGCTTAATATCAAATTTAGCCGTCAACCCCGTTGACTCTTGTCTGAACTTAACTGATTAACTGTCATACGTAATAGCAGTGTGTTCTACCGCATACATCTTAAGCTGCAAAAGTGCATGGTGTTAACTGGGTTTTAAGTTTGCCGTTCCACTTTTTGTTTAAAAGAAAGGTCTTGTCTGTCATAACGTTTATGTCCACATGCTGGGCACTACTAGTTGTATTCATTCATGTAATTAAGTTTTTCTGTCGAATTGAGTGAAGAGTATAATCAAGATTTGGTATTACGTCACTGTAATCAGTCTTTAGTAAAATAAATAGGTCACTGGATCTGAAACAGCGATATAGGCCTATAGTACAGCCACGTGACCTTACACGTCACAGTGCGTACCCTGGCAGCTGCCAGAAAGGCGAAAATCGTTTTCCTTGTTCACGGATTTATAAAAATAAAAATAATTAATTCATGGGCATATTTGAGTATTTTAAAGGGCAACTTGTCAACTGAAATTTGGGTTATTGCAGCAAAGACCGACTTTTTAAACTTCGATATTTCATCAAAATTATTCAGCTCTCATTCTGTTATCGTTTGGCATACATAGGGTAGACCCCATAGTTTATGCTTAGTATGGTACAGTTTCACTCAAATATGGTATAGGCTACAGATCAGTAATAAATATTTTGTCAACAATGTCAGCCAATGAGAGCATCGATTCTCTAATAGTAACCTTAAGGTTATGACTAGACCGATGCTCAATAAGTTCATCTAATAGTAGTCCTATAGTTCCACTCGCTGAAAATACACACGTTTGGTACAATGAGGCTCCATAATTTCCCCCAAAACAATGGAAACTACCAAATCATACAAACTGTAAGTGGATATAATGCCATCCAATATAACTTCCATTTTTAGATGGCCTCTATAAAAAAAAGTCTAAGTAAGAAGTTCTAAGTAAAAAAAGACCCAATGCTGTTACCCAATTGAGATTCCATTCTCAGAATCGCTAATTAAATTAAGACTTAATGTTGTCATATGATAGAGGCTCCATTCCCAGATGAAAATACCTCAAAGTAAACCAAAACTTAATGTTGCCATCCGAGAGAGGTTCCATTCTCTGATGGAAATAACTCAAAGTAAACCAAAACTTAATGTTGTCATCCGAGAGAGGTTCCAGTCTCTGATGGAAAAACCTCAAAGTAAACCAAAACTTAATGTTGTCATCCGAGAGAGCTTCCATTCTCTGATTAAAGAACATCTATGTAAACCAAGACACAATGTTGTCATCCAATAGAGGTTCTTATTACCTAATGGAAGGACATCTAAGCAAAACAGACTTACTGTTGTCATCCGATAGATGCACCATTCTCTGATGGAAAGAACTCTTAGTAAACCAAGACGTCATGTTGTCATCCGAGAGAGGTTCTAATTACCTAATGGAAGGACCTTTGAGTAAAGCAAAACTCAATGTTGTCATTCAATAGAGGTTCCATTCTCTGATAAAAGAACATCTAAGTAATACAAGCCGTAATGTTGTCATCCGAGAGGGTTTCCATTCTCTGATGGAAAGAACTCTTAAGTATATCAAGACACAATGTTGTCATCCAATACAGGTTTTAATTACCTAATGGAAGGAACTATAAGTAAAAAAGACTCAATGTTGTCATCCGATAAAGGTTCCATTCCCTTATGGAAAGAACTCTAAGTAACCACGACGTAATGTTGTCATTCGAAAGAAGTTCTATTCTCTGATGGAAAGAAGTCTAAGTAAACCAAGACTTAATGTTGTCTTCCGAGAGAGGTTCCATTCTCTGATGAAAGAACATCTAAGTAAAGCAAGACGTAATGTTGTCATTCGATAGAGGTTCTGTTATCTGGTGGAAGAGCCTCTGAGTAAAAAAAGACTCAATAATGTCGTCCGAAAGAGGTTCAATTCTCAGTCGAGTTAATCTCTTAGAAGATCAGACACATCAGTCAACACACTATCAATTACAGTCTTCTTGTCTTTGACCTAATTATGTTGCCTGCAACATCGACGGTTGTTTTCTTCTCACACTAAGCTGTCATGCATTTAAATGTGTGAACTAATGAAAGAAAGGTGTAAAACATGAATCAAACAAACCGCCAACTGTGAATCCAGTAGGTCTACCAAGCTGTTTCGTTTCTGATGTGTGCTTGGAACACACACTCATTTCATATCGGCCTATATCAATATTTGTTCAGAAGTGCTGAGGGGCAGATTTTAATTTAACATTTTGTTGTGACGGGGCCGTCAAGATTCTTCGGGGCATTGGGTTAATAGTATACAATACACGTCAACGATAATCTATCTATTTGTCCGCCTTACAATGTTTTATCTCGCCATCATCAGAGAGTTTATTGGCTGGAATTCTCACAGGTCATTAATAGCACCGTACACTCTGTCTAAATGGACTTTCCGCGTTGTCCTTTCATACACTTGTATTTATTAGCAAACAGTGTCGACGTGAATCAGAGTAACAATACAGAAAATGATATTCGCTCAATGATCGTGAATTTAACCCGGGACGATAGGATGACTTGCTCAGACAAACCCCAACCCACGGTAAAATCATGACTGTCATTTGCCATAAATGTCAGTCCATCAGAAGTTAATAGAAATTTAATTATTTTACCGCACAGGGCACACTTTCACCAAACCTCCTTAAGCTAACGAGACCTTAACTGTCATGAAAATACATACCTTCAGTACTGGTCGTCATGGTAATTAAGGTCCCCTTAGCCTAAGGTAAAAGTGTGCCCTGCACTTCCACAAAGCCTTCTAAAGCTAAGGAGACCGTAACTGTCATGACAACACATACCTTCAGTACTGGTTGGCATGGTAATTAAGGTCCCCTTAGCTTAAGGAGGCTTTCTGAAAGTGTGCCCAGGGGCCGATTCCTCAAAGCAATTTCTGACTTAGGTCAAAACTTTGAGTTGCTGATTTACCACTTCTATCTCTATTTTTCTAAGTGGTTTTATCTTTTCTGAATAGTCTAGATTTAAAATTAAGACATTTAAGTTAATTTCCAATTCTGACTTAAGCCGGAAATTGCTTTGAGGAATCGGCCTCAGGACTATATAAGCTAGTGAAGCGAGCTTGTCAGGTTTATATATGGATTGCGAAGAATGTTAGTATTGATGTCAATGTGGTTCTGTATATTTATCTTTAACCTTATACTGAAATAAGTAGTTTATGTGTCTTATTCTGTCTTCTGTTCGCCATTCTCCTTCTGAGCATATGCAACAATTTGAACGGATTTAGGAGCGGTATGTCAAGCGATTGAACCTTGAGATTTTGACAGGCATTTCAGTGTTTCAGAACAAGGATATGTTGATACTGTTTGCTGTTTTTATTTATTTATTTTTATGCTTTTCAAGGTACATAACGGGTGGCTGGCGAGAGCCTCCTGGTACCCTGTGCTCTCAGAATGTCGGGGCTTCGTTTTTCTCTCTCTCCCTGTCCTGTCCTGTCTTTGGTGTTGTCGGTGACCTCGACGGTAATTTTCTCCACCCATCTGTATGACACACCGTCATATAGGTGAAAAACCCATTAGCACGCATTAAACACCAAACAATCAATCTTGAGGGAAATGTCAGTCCCCATGGGGACTGCAGTGCTGTATACTGGGTAGAAGTGCTGTTACGTCGGTAGAAGTGCTGTAAACTGGATAGAAGAGTTTTAAACTGGGTAAAAATTATGTAAACTGGGTAGAAGCACTGTGAACTGGGTAGAAGTGCTGTAAACTGGGGAAAAGTGCTGTAAACTGGGAAGAAGGGATGTAAACTGGGTAGAAGTGCTGCATTTAAACTGGGTAAAAGTGATGTACACTGGAACAGGGTAGAAGTGCTGTCAACTGGGTAGACGGGTTATAAACTGGGTAGAAGTGCTATAAACGGGGAAGAAGTGATGTAAATTGTGTAGAAGTGCTGTAAACTGGATAAAAGTGCTGTCAATTAGGTAGAAGTGATGTGAATTGTGTTCAAGTGATGTCAACTGGATAGAAGCGCTTGCAAAGAGGGTAGAGGTGTGATCAACTGGCTAGTGATGACAAATTGTGTAAACCGGTCTACATGAGCATCTCCAAAAATGTGCATTAGCTTCAATGTTGCTTTGATTCTGCCTTTATGAATATTCATTTTCTTTGGTTTCATGAACTACTACCTTTGCCTCATTCCAATCAAATACATAGTTTGTTATCAAGATTAAGTATTATTAGGATAATCCTAAATAGATCGTTTACATTTGGACCAAATAAAAGCTTTGTTAGTCCAGCAAATGTTGGATTTTACATTTAAACCCATTGCCCTTCAAATTAACGCATGATAGAACCACGAGCTGTGTGTACTAGCTCAATATCCACAATGCAATAGATTGATTGTGTTTCAATCTTGCCTTTGTAACATGTGCGTGTTTTATAAACCGCCTCAACCATTGGCCCATTAAAACTGAAAGTCAAATAGACAATAAGTGTTTTAAGTCAGCCGACGCCACGAAGAGGGGTACTTTTGGTCCTAAACCGTATTTCTTAGCTGTCGAATGGTGTAAAGTCAACAGTGTTCAACGAAGTAATCCGAGCTTTTTGTAAGACCTATAGTAATAGACTTTCATGTCGTTTCATGAGTTCCAGCAAAATAGCCCATTGTCTACATTGTTCTCGGTATTATGGCTTTATTCTTTGTAAGCTCGAGTCATGATCCTAAGTCAACCAAGTTAACCAGGGTTATTTTTGTGCACAATGACCCGGCCTGTTCGACTTCTAGACTCTCAGTCCGTCCATAAATCCCCCACCAGGTGAGGACTTAGTTAAGGTACGAGCCACATCATTCTCTACATGAGATGTCGTTCGCGCCAGTCTCCTGAAGATTTGAAAAAGTATTTTCGATCAGCATGACATGTCCTATGCCGGCCATTAACATTAAACCGAATTACATAAAAACGACAGGAAAGGTTGCTTCGGTAGTAAAATTTCGCCTATAAAATGGAACTTTTGTACGAATTTTATGCCATTTTCAGTTGAAGAAGTCACGCCGATCTGTACCAGTGCTGTCCTTCGCGCTAGTCTCCTTGATACTCTGCCAAGGGCTACGATAGTAGTCACGAACATTATCAAATGTCATATGCCGGCAAGTTAAAGCCCCCCTAACCGCGAAATGGACTAAAGTTATGAACTTTCCATTTTCGCCATAAAGTCCGACCCTTTAAATACTTTCTTAGCTAAATTTCTCCACCGGGGATCGAACCCGGAACTTTTCTATATACATATACTGGTCATAGGCCCGGGTTCGATCACCGGTGCAAGTATGCCAAATTGTATTTCTCTACATTTGTATAATATGTCTGTGTCAAAACAAATTTTTTACAATCACTCAAAGAAAAAACACATTTCTGGTTAATTTCTAGGACAAAAGCGTCTCCTTTTTAATGGTTTACGTATTGGCAGCCTTTACTCGGGTGAAACTTCAGGCCACTCTTTCATCGGCCTCTGTGGCTCAGTCGGTAGAGTGTTCGCCCTGCTTGTCAATCGTCCGGGTTCCATAATTTTCTTTCTTTACGTGAAATATATAATAGAGATTGTGACACACTTAAATTTCTGTTTAAGGGCAGTTTCTGTTTGACTATTGTCTCAGTTACAACAACAACCATGTGATATATGTTTGCTCATCGGTATAGTAATACCTTCTTTCTGCAGTATTTCAGGAATGGACCGCTGAGTTTTCAGGCAAATAAGGACACGGAGTTTACTTAGAAGGGTTTCGGTTTCAATCCGATGACAGTTCTCTGTGTGACAGCTGCCCTGGCGTCTTGAGACCAGCTCAGTGGTGGCGACCGGTTGGTTTACCAAATCTCCGATTTTATTCTCGCCTGATGTTTTTTCTAAACGAAAGATGTTAATGGATCCTATCGCTTTGTTCGCGATCTTTGCGGTGCAGATTACACCAGTAATACCACCAAAATGACCGTTATCATATTGTAAATTCTCGTGATCGCTATATGGTGAAATTTCAAGGTTGTTTTACGTGCGAGAAAGGCGGTACGACTTTATTGTCGCCTTGGCGCTCTCTGCGGATCGCATTGTGTTCTGGGCCCTTGGGTGGGATCGGTTACGCCAGTACCTGCCTAACCATGAACAACCGCCCCTTTCGTGGCCAGCCCGTCTTATGGCCTTGTTTTCTTATTTCATTTAATGCGCTTGTAATGTCTCTGGCTTTGTGGTGTGATACGTCTGACCCCTGCTCCCTGTCCCCACCTTCCTTCTCCCTAGGAGCCACTTTCGTCAACACTCATCCATTTCTACTTGCTTCCAAACAACTTTATCAGCACGAAATCAATCAATTACTCCCAAACTCTTGTCCTTAACTGACCGTTTATTTTGATTGCGATCGACAAGAAACGACAACAATTTGGGTAGACTCTATTTGGATATTGAATCCTAAACGTCGATTGAAACCAAACAATTTCTTTGTACATATGGTTTGATATTTATATTTTTCGAGCGGCAGTATGGCGTTAACTCAGTCGATATAAAGAGTGTCATCATATCAGAAAAAGACGAAAAAAAAAATAGGTTCAAGCCGGGTAGATACATGCATATTTTCTTTCACTCCATTTAAAAAATATATTTTTTTTTCCAACTTGTGACCGGATTTAAGAATGTCTCTATATAATAGGCTTAGGATGCGGTCATAACTATAAAATATTAAATAAATGTATAGAAATAAGAAATTTAAAAAGTTAATTTTATTTACTCTTGGAACAAAAAAAAACCTATTAAATATTCTTGAAACGTCAATTCCATAAACCTTTCTACATATTAACAGAACCATCATAACTTTATAATTTTATAACTATAGATAAATATATACGTTTACATCTGGGATCGAAGCCGGGGCGGGTTATCAGAGCAACCAACTATACAGGCTGAGCTGCGGGGGTGCGCAATAGAATAAATAACCCGAATGTTCCTCCAAGTTTAAAGGCACACTAACCGCTAGACGTGTTAAACGCTATAAAACTATTTTTAAAAGGAAAATCGGCGAGTTTCTGTAT
>JAVFBY010272203.1:0-10470 GCA_034781015.1 Tonicella lineata
GACGAAAATGAATATATACATAGAGACAACATGAGCACAAATCCCAAATATTAAATGTCAAAATTCAACAGACAGCCATTCAGGTCAATTCAGGTCAATTTAAAGATCTTGATTTAACCATAAAAGTGATTTGTGGAATCGGTCCTTGTGTCCGTTATCACAAAGACATACTTAGCCAAACTTTAAATCTCCTTTTGAAGGCAAATATCAACTTTCTGTTTTCTTTTTGTGAAGAAAAATGTTTTACAATCAGTTTAAGTTTCCAAGAAAAAATAAATAATTCAACATTTTCAATTTAAAAAAAAAATGCTTAAAGTTGGCTATACTTATTTGTTTTAATGTGATACCTTTTGGTCAAGATATTTGTCTGATAATTTGTTTAACTTTCAAATTTAAAAAAAAAATCACTTCATATTCAAAACTTTTAGTTCGAAATCAAACTCCTTCAATTTGACTAGTATTAGTTAAAGTGAAGAAATACTTAAGCAGTCTTATATCGCATGCTCACTTGACACGGTGACCTTCTCTGTTGCATTTTGACAATAGGTCTACAGTCTTGTGTCCAACAGTTGGGTGGAAGTGTCCTTTATTACTATGGGATACATAAATTAGAGGACAAAAGGGAGAAAAGATCATTGTTCGTTTCGTCAAATCGTCAATGTTTTATTGTACAATTGATACAAAAATATAAAAACACGCCAAACATCAGAATCTTTGACATCTGAAGTTTATAAAGTTCCGGCAATGAAATAAAATAATTACAAAACAAAAATAATCACAATATGGGTTCACACAGATATATAGACACACTCACAATGAAACATACTATAGGATTATAAATACATACTATTCACATAATTACAAGGCAATTAAATACAGCAGTATACGAGTTAATTTGGTATAGTGCGTTGTTGGAGAAAATATTAAGTAATATGAAACCTATAATTCCTTCATACGAACAAAAAAGAACGTATGCTTGCATAAGAAGAAGCCATCAGATCTCGTTTATATGAGCCTAATATTTAACTTAAGACTATATAATTATGTTTATTAAAATTACAGTTTTCTACAATTCCTGTACATCAGCACTAAAATATACTTTAAATGAAACACAAATGAACAGTACAATATAGGCTTTACCTATAGATATTGAGCGAAGTGATTTATATGTGGCTCATATACAGCTTGTTAATGACTTGAATGACGTAATATAGATTTATGGGCATACTTACGTGAGACTTCATCAGTCAAATATGATCGCAAGTGACGCTAAGCCTGGTTAAACGGCCATGCGCGGACGCCATTAATGAGGAAGAATGTTCGTCCGAAGCGCCACGTGTGACCTGGTTTCGGTTGCTCAAAGCGCTTTAAGCAGATTAAATCAATAATCCGGGATTAGTTGACGTCACTCTACATTAAAGATCTATTTCTTATTCTGGATGAGTGATTTAATCTGCTGTAGCCTAAGTGTTGGTTTTGAACAACCGGACCCAGGACTGAATATAAAACACTCAGTATATTGAAATTGGGTTAATAAATAATTTAGATGATTTCTTAAAATATTGGCCTAAATGATTTAATGATGCTGCTTATCAAATGGGACACGTAGGGTTACAAATGAAGAAGTGAAAAAATCATCAAAATAATGTCCAAAAGAATGGCCAAACAAGTATAATGAATGTACTTACAGTATGTTATTTCTATATTTGTTTTTAATTAAACGGCCTTATTTGATTAGTATTTATATATAAGTAATGACAAACTTTCGTTATGCAATAGGCGATGTCTGTTTAAGTCATTTAGTATATAATGGAGACATTTCAACATATAAGCTTGGTATGTAATTTATGATTACAATATAAGTACAAACCAAATCTATACTTGCATCAGATGTCTGTTATACTACTTTAGTGTGTTCAACCTTTCAGTCTAGTAAAATATTAATTTTTGATACTTAATAATAAAATAACAAAAAACCAAACAATTGGCGTCACTATTCCATAGTGTCTAACAACTTCATTAAATGTCAGTAAAATCTCCAAATAGTTTTCTTTGGCAATTTATTAACAAATTAACTAAAGCTAAGCCTAAAAAATAATAATAAAAAAGAAATAAAATATTATGGGACGCAATTATTGTGTGTAACTAAACAATCGCCGAACATATGGTGTGGAAGGCTTAACATTATTATCAATGTACATGTAGTCCTTATAGCACAATGTATTTCTCCTAAATGTACGATTGTGTTATCACTTATGGTTAAAATATTGACTGGCCAATTTAAATAACTTTATTAATGTAAAAACAAATCGAGTAAAATATGTAGGCTATTGCTTTCAGCACAGGATGGTTGGTTTGTTTGATTGGGGTTTAACGCCCTACTTAAAGTTATTTCACTCATGTGACGGCGTGTCAGCCCAACGAGTAGACGAAACCACCCTTGACGTCATTGACAACATTCAAGACAAACCAATTGAAGGACAGGACGAAAAGCAGGAAAACACAAGAAATGTGCTTCCTGATGCCCCTAAGTTCAGAGAGCACCAGGGCTTCAGGAAGCTCCCGTCAACATCCACAGTACTGAGTTGTATGACTAAATTAAATCGATTGTGTGAAGAAAAAAACCCCGAACGTAGCACAATGATATTAAATTGATAAAAGTACGCACTATATATTTTTTTACAACAATTTAAAAAATACAATCATATGTACAATGCAATGTTTAAAGCTACATACTTAACAAGTATACAACACGTAAGAAAATTGACGTATACATTAATTGAGCAGACAAACCGTAGTCTATCAAATCTTTTTTAATAATAATTCGCAATGCATAATTATAATAATGACAATTGCCCCAAGTATAATCGCAAGGGCCTATAGCTTCCCGAGTCAATAACAACACAGTGGCACACGTCAGGGATATAAGCTATCACAGAAACAATAGTGCTTAGTTTGTGAGACACTGGGACTCGCTACACCGTGAACTCACGAATCACACATTGTGAAAAAAGCATACCGACTAAAATCAAGTGCCATTACGCCCATTATTGATAGCATCCCACAGTAAAGCTTCTCACTGCTATGACCAAACACGGGCTATATTCCACAAACTATCTTACATTTTATGCGTTTGTTTTTCAACAAGCGAAAATCACTAGGCTTTTCTTTCTAAAAATGTTGGTGTCACCTTACAAACTTTTCATTACCTGCTTTTTTTAAAAATTGAACGTTCGCTTTTACAATAAAACATTCAACCTTCACACTGACATTTAATCGTGGCTCTGTGCTTATAGACAACTTAAGAATTGTCCGATCTTTCCCCATGCAAGATGATCTCTGCAATAAGCTACCATCTTAGAAATAGGCTATAGAGTTTCGGAATAAGCTTGTACAACGCATTTTTCAGTTCATTCTCCTATCCATGCACTGCTTACAACAAACAGTTGTCTCCAATGACTTGTGCAGTTTCACTCTTTCAAATATCCAAACAATGGTTATATATTGGTTAAGGAAAATAGCTTTTTACTCATATAACTATATTAATAATTCGAGGTTATTTCTGTTCCTTGCATTGCATAATGTTATGACATAGTTCAGTGTTGATCGCTGTTGTTTGTATCATTTATACACCAGACATCCAGTGGGCCACAGGAACTACCAACACAATTGACTCCTGTATTCCACACCCACACTGTTCCGAAAAAATAAATCCTTCTGCCATTTCCACATCTGATAACATAAAAAATAAGAAAATTCCAGTCATAAAAAGTAGTCATTTAAATTCACAAAAGGGTTGTACTTTAATGAACCTCAATCTATTTTTGTTTGTCAAAAAAAAGAGTCAAATGACAATGTCGCGAAATTGTTGTTAGAAATACGGCCTCTGTCAAATGAGGTCACTAGTTGACTAAGATGTTTTGACTTGTAATCAGCAAATACAAGAAATTCTCGAGTTGCCAGAGTAATTGAGAAAAACGACCAGTCCAAGTCTTCTCACATGAAAGGGTGTCAACAGTCTAAGTATATATCCTTAAATTATTTAAAAAAAACAAAGCCACTTCAGCTGTCTTTGCGTGCAGCTTCCATGACAACACAACGTTGTCGTTTCGGGCTGACATGGCAACGTAATTCTGTACCGATTGTCGCCACAACGCAAAGCTTACAGCACTTATTGTCACATTTCTTTCAGTGGGCCTACTTGTTGTCTTGGTCACGCAATTAAGTACTTGTTTTCATGATGACAAAATGTATAAAATGGTGTTTTGTCATGGCCAAACAACTTCTTCTGGGGCCACCTTCACAAAATGTCGTACTACAAAAAAATATCGTACGATATCTTAGTTGCTATGACGCCCAGCGATGAGGATATTGTGGCGTTATAGCAACTGAGATATCGTATGATATTTTTTGTCGTACAATATTTCGTGAAAGTGGCCCCAATACTGGTCCTTTAGTACTGGTTTACATGATAACGCAATGCCTTCAGAACTGGTTCACATGATCACGCAATGCCTTCGGTACTGGTTGACATGACCACTCAATACCTTCGGTGTTGATTGTCAGGACGAGGCAATTCCTTCAGCACTGGTTGTCATGACCACATCAGTCCCCCACTAATGGTTGACATTGCCACACAATGTCCAGACATACCTTCAGTACTTGTGGTAATGAACATGAATGACCACATGGCTGTCATGACCAATGCGTTCAGTACTGGTCGTCATGGCCACATAGAGCCCTCACTACTGGCTGTCATGACCGCTCAATGCCTTCAGTATTGATTGTCATGACCACGAAATACTTATAGTACTTGTTGTAATGGCAATGGTATACTTTCACTACTATAGTTGTCATGACAATTAAATGGCCTTAATATTTGTTGTCATTACCATGCAATGGTCTTAGTTTTGCTTATCATGACCACATAATGCCTTTAGTACTGGTTACGAACAATAAGAAATGACTTACATGTAACTAATGGTTTTCATAACAAAAGTTAGCTCATATTGTTTTGTGAAATTGGACACGGTCTCAAGCTATTAAGTTGAGCAAAAATAGGGTAACATGTAAGATCCTTAAACTGATAAATCAGTTCCAAGTACTAGCTTTGAAACCCTCTTTTGAATTCCTTGACAAGACTCAGAAAGTAGGTAGGTACAAAATGTAGGTCTCTAGTTTAATTAACGCCAGCTTTTCACCAGAGTAGGTCAAAATCCCTACAACTTATAATGGTAAATAGCAAAGTGATTAATCCTCAAAGGGACTTTAATAGTGCGTTAACCTAATAAATCCATCAGTGTTAAAAACCCGATATAGTACCTCAACCTAGTATAATTGTGACAACAATGTGGCTTTCGTTTAACCCTGTAATTACCTAGACCGTAAACAACTTAAGAAAAAACGGTAACGAAGAATGTCAAAAATGTTCTTCATTTCAAAGAACAGAAGCCATTATCATTAACACTAACAACCTTAAAAAAAAGCAAGAAATTAAGCGAACGCTGGTCTCTCGTCAAGCGAAAAGCTTCAATGAATTGCTTTTATGATTTTTGTCTTTAACAATTTAATTTTTTACATTTTACAACGGCTCACACAATTTGCGTTTTGGTTTATCTTGCAGAAAGGCTTACGTCACCTACATCTATGTTTAGCTACCTTACTAAATACGGTCAAATGTGGTAGAATTCTAATATGAAATGCAATACACATGTACGTGACACATGCCCACTGTACAACGAATTGAATGTACACATCATCATAAATTAGCTTTATTGCACCATAATTTTATTAATTTATAGTACCATTACACATTTGCTGTTCCCAGTTAATGGTTTACGATATTATTTCGTTATATTTATTTGCTTTGTTAAGAATGATATGGCGTATCACAGAAAGCCTGTGTAGTAGGTCTCTAGTAAATTTTAGAAAATCTCATTTGAAGCTACACCAATGAAATATCAAGGTCGATAGTAAACAATACTCCATTGTTTTGTTTTTAACAACTACTCAAATGTGTCAGAAAAAACTGTAACAGCAAAACAAGGCTAACTATCTTCGGTATTTTGTCAAATGAGACATAAATTAAGCGAGAGTAAAATACCCTGATATGGATAGACACTTTATTAACAGACAGTCATTTCGTAGCCTAAATGATTAAGGTTATTTTTTAATCAGGAATAAATTATTGATCGATCCGATTTGAATACGACATGAATATGTGTCGTATCACTTCGTTAATAAAGAGACCGCACAATATACTAATTTGTTTTTTGTAAAGACGTTTTTCACATTGGAAGAGATAAAGAGAAACACAAAAAAGGAAAGAAAAAGAAATCAACTTTAACTCAGTAGGACCAAAACAATCCCTTAAGATTTTGAAGGAAAATGAGTGGTTATATTAAAAAGGCATATCGTGCTTTGTAACAAACGGCCAGGATTTATTGCAAATGCTAGAAGCAAACAAAATAAAAAAAAGTCGCAATTGCATTCAAGCCAGAGGGATATACAAAAACCCTGGTTATATTTCTGACATGTGCTTAGGTAAAAAAAAAAACCAAATTCTAATTATAGGTTATATATCCTTAAATAGATAAATAAGAATAGCTAATTAAACAAAAACCTAATAAATGATTCGCTGTAGAAGTTTTTCATGATCATGTTACAGTCGCAATAAGCATCTAATTATGTGGAGAAGATTTAACGTCTTATAGGCGGTACTTGTTAAAACATTTACTCAACAGAAACCCCAAATAGTATTAGAGTTTATCATTCCGTATTTTAAAGGCACTATGGACGAAGCTTATTATGAATGAATTTGGAGAATATTTATTCAATTGATAACTAAAATGCAAAAAACAATGTGGCGAGAAAGGTCCACTACAATGAATGCTCTATAAAAATACTATAAGAACACCATTTTCAAAGCTGCTTAAAAAGTCTATCTTTTATGACAAAAATGCCAGTTTTCTCTTTTTGAAACAAAATAGTCATTAGTTGTACTTACCAATCATATAGTTTAGTTTTAATGTTCGGAGTTGGATTAGGGATATGAATAGTCCGTCCAGGAAGCTGTCGAATCCCGCCTTCCAAAAGATGCCAACGAACTGCGGCGACCGAAAGAATTCGCCGAGCCTCGCCTTGAGATACCGCCCGATGATCCATTTTCCAGCATAAACACGGGATTGTCTTTGCCGTTGGAGAAATCACAGGCACTGTTAATTGAGACGCTGGAGACGCCGCTATCTGTTGACGTTATCCGCCGCGGGGTATGAGTGTTGACGGCATCGTCATCGTCCGAGTTATCAGACTCTACGTCTTTTTTGTGGATATCTGACGGTTGGCTTCCAATGGCGCCAACAAACGCTAATTTAGCACAGTTCTCCATTAGTGAAACTAAACTGCTTCTTCTTCGCTTCCCTGAAAACAGAACACATATTTACAAATCGTAAAAAAAAAATGTCGGACGATATCTTAGTTTATATCTTATTTGATATGCACCCAGTAAAGAAGACATTGCGACGTCAATTATAACTAAGATATCGAAAGGTATGTTTTTGTTTGATGAAACCCTAACAATGTACACAAATTAATAATTAAGTGTAAAAGAAAATCGACTCGGTTAATTACGTGACGAGTTGCTTCAGAGAAAGATTATTTAAAGGCGGATTTTGTTTATATACTTACATTGTGGAGCACAAGCACTTATTTCTGCTTCCGGTGCTCCATGTTTCCTGCACAGGCCCTGTAGATTTCTCCCCTCCATCTGTAAAAAGGGGTAAAATCGTACCAATAAATCAAGCAACTCGTCTATTTGAAATATTAATAATAATACAAATAAAAAATAATGATAATAAAATGATAATAACAATAATTATTACTTATTACTTATTACCATACAATTCTCAACAAATATTATTGTCTGTTTTTATCTGCGTGCTATAAGGATATTTGAAAACAAACTGCGAGGTTGTTAAGTAATCGAGTCATAACGACATTCTAATTGCACCTGTTAAACTAAATATACAACATAGTTCAAGTAAACAAGTTTTGGATAGTCGTCAAATTAATTAGGCTTAATCTGATTCTTTGATATTTGTCGAAATGGCATTAGAAAACCCTTTGTTGTAAAACATTTATTTATATATACGAAAAAACAAATGAAAGATATCCTGAAGTGAAGAAATAAAAAGAATAAGACTGGGTGGCGTTTTTCAACCCTTTATATTTTCGTGAAAAAATAATGAGTCAGACGTTTGTGACAAATCGTATCATATGACTTATGGTTATAAAAAAAAATGGAGCTAAAATAAAAATGTGATTAAAATTTACTGGGGAAAATGCAGAAATAATGTGAATGATCACCATTTAGTGGGGAATTCACACGAAGATTGATTATGGCATTCATCTTTTTCTCGCGACAGTTAGTGACACCACGTTTTCCGTGTCATAAATTATTATGTTTGGTACGACTATTAGTAAAGGGACAAGAACACAAAGATATCCGTTGTCTTAGTACAAAAGTAAGTACGGTTTATATAAAATTACAACCTTGTTTTTTTCCACTAAGTAGAAAATGATATACTTTTAATCAGTGGTTGCCTTGCGGCAATTCAGACAGTTCCAGATTGCCCTGTACGTCAAATGTTCAACAGTAATAGCTTTTCAAATAGTAAAAAAAAACCAAACCCACTAGATTGTTGATAAAAAATACTAATAAATTAAGCTATATTGAAACTTAACAATTTTGGAACAATACGAATAAAGAGAAAACATGTTAATTGTCAAAGACGTTTTAATGGTATTGTAAGGTCTTATCGTCAGCAATAGTCTAATTTCGCCTGTACAAAATTCTCAAAATAGTTACTCTTAATTATCCCCTCAAGATAATGAAACGTCCGTGAAAATAAATAGAAAGACTATATTTAAGACAACTTACACACTGAAGGGATTTAATATTTCTTCATTAGAGTGCGCTAATCCACTTACCCAAGGGAATTTTCTTCGATGTAATATTGTAAAAAAGTATGTTGTACCAATTAAGTTTCTGACTATTACATTACAAGACAGACAAGACTTTTTGAACATTTTTAAATAGAGAAAATGGGAACATTAAACGGTCAATGGCATTAAAAATTTCGACATGTAGTGGACAGATCTATGGATCACATTAGTTTTTTTGCCAGTAATACTTTTGCAAGGGTTAAATTTAAAAAAAAAAATGAAAAAAAAAGAAACTCTTGGATTTGAAACTCTCTATGATCATGCTTAGTTTTATTCGATTTCGTTTATGCAGAGGTTGTAGAGAAAATTAGCTTGTAATTTGGATTCAGATCATGTCCACTAGGATGGTGAAAATATTAAAGTGTTTTAAAATGCAAGTCGTGTTTTAACTATTGTCAAGAGCTTTTGACAAACTGAAAAATTAAAAAAATTAACACGGATGTTATTTTACATAAAAAGTGATTTTAGCAGGAAAATTCTTCAACTGAGAGAGAGCGGTGCTAAAATGTTTGTGTCTTTCCGTGTTTGTGTGTTTCCGCTGAACGTCACTATTGTGGGCTGTTAATGCCTTCATTTATTTATTTATCCATTTCCCAGAAAAAGACCGAAATCGTTTTAAATTCACATTTGGTAAAACGAAAATGGCACGAATGTATACATGGTTATGTTACATAAATAAAATTAATTTGGGTATGAAAAGTCCATCATATATATTTCTGGCCATTGTTAAATGGAAAACAAAGAAATACTCAGACAGTAAACAACAGTTAAAGAAATATGACTTTGTTTCCCCCCTTTACTACACGCATACAAAACAAACAAACTGCCCTGTGGCCTGTCTCAACCATGCAAGGTTAAAGAAAATAGTACGGTGTACGCCTGAACGTATCTGGTATTCAATTAAAACTATTGAATTTAGTCATAATTACATTTGGTGGAAAGATGGGAAAACATATCTCCGGCAGAAATCGAAAAAAGAAAGTAGCATTTTTTCGAACTAGCCTAGAGCTGTTTTAAGCGATGCAGTAACATCCAATCAGATAAGAGCCGAGTAGAGTTATGTGAGTACAATCGCCTGGATGTTTGTGCCACTTCCCGTAGAACCTGCCAGGCGGGTTACGCTATAAAACAGATGCATTTAAGACAATAGGCTCTCTGTTGTTAGTTCTACAGATACACATAGCAAATCGTAAAAAAGATAAATTATCATAAACAATACGCAGAAGTATTTTGATTAAGTGCCTGTATAGAATAATTTATGCAATGCGAAGGTAAATATTTGTTGTTCTATTCGTCATCGGTCCATGGCTATTGATCAGATTAATCATGGACTGGAAATCAAGATGGTACGTTAGTAGGCTACTTAAGGTTTGTGCGTGTGATGAGGGTGGGACGAATGAGTGTGGTGCTGGTGGTGGTGGTGGGGTGGTGGTGGGGTGGTGGTGGGGTGGGGGGGGGGGGGGGGCG
>JAVFBY010272536.1:0-10469 GCA_034781015.1 Tonicella lineata
TGTCACTTAATTATGACTAACCCTAAGTCCGAAACCCAGGCAAGATATAAACAAAATATTAGACCAAAAAAAATGAGAAAAAATGCTGGTTTGAAAAGGATTCGAACCCGCGTCCCCAAAACGTCCTGACCTGAGTCTAGATCTTTATCTTACTGAGCCATGATTTGACTGGAATCTTTTTGAAACTGACCTATAAATGCAGTCAGAAAAGTATTGCTATGATGTTTGGCTTAAGAATATTCAGTGGTTACTTCCGCGTATAGAATCTAGTATTAACCTTCAGGGATTGGTCAACGCCAAAGAGTAGCATTATAGGCCTATAGTGTGTGTTGTTATAAACTCTAAATCCGAAAGTACAATTTCGAGGAAAGGTGTTTAGTTCTGATTTTAAACCGTTTACGTCAATGTGTGCCCTATACTGGTCCTTCTTCTTATCGACCTATATTTGTAGCCCCTTAGTAACGTAAACGGTTTTTTTTTGGCAATTGGGCTGTCACGCCGTTGTATGAGTGAACTACTTTAGGTAAGCCGTACATCCCAAACAAACTAACATAGCTGCTAATGAACTGGGGCAGTGTGGAACAAAATAGACTGATACGCTGGTTTGTTGAATGTTTTCCGGAACATCTTCGGCTCTATTGAAAATCTCTGAAGAAGTACAAGTTGGACAATATGCAGGGTTGACAGTATTTGTAATTACATGACAACAATTCTTGAGATCTTGAAATGGACAGAAGACAATACCAAGAGAAGAAATATGGACATGACATCGTCTTTGAGGTATTCAATCCATAAAAGACAGGTAGAATCTTATCCCTGAAACTCAGCTCCTCGTTGCGTCGTATTTCCTCACCTTTAGCACTAAAGACCTAACGCCATCCTCTTGAGGTTTATGCGAAAGTTTGGCCTTTTTTAACATTCGGCATCAATGAACATGAAGCAGGTGACCGTTCAATTTACTTGCAATTGTGCTCTGCTACATTAAGCAAAATTGTTAATGTGAACTAATTGTAACGAAACTCGATGCTCTGAGAATCAGTTTAACCGTTGTAAAACTCCACAGAATAAACATTAAGTAACCAAGAATTTTTCTGTAATCCCGTATTGGAATTTTCTGAAATAGAATAGATACATACATAATATTAATGTATTGGCGGCTCCATTCAAATGATTGATGTGCGCCATCTGAGCCAGAATATATATTCAAACTAAAACAGTGTTATCGGGAAGTAACGAAGATGCTCTTAATGGATCACTTTCTGAAGGTTGCAAAAATGATTTCCTCGAAATGATGATCTTTAAATGTCGTGTGCTGGATGTCAATAGGATTCGTAGCCTATCTCGTTGAACTACTTCGCAATTGACAAAGGTATGACGTTGTGTCATTCAAACCCTTTTGGAAATACGTAAATCTGCATGCTGGGAAAAGATAATATAAACGGCGAAAAAGAGAGAAACTGAGCCCTGTTAATAAATAGTTTATTTTAGTGTGAATAAGCACTGAAGAGTTTTCTAATAAACCGTGTGAATCAGCAACTCTTCAGGGGGGGGGGAACGAGATGGTTTAAATCGAGATAAGGCAATACCAGATTATCTTTTGGAAGATTAATAGCCGAACGGTTGTCTTGGACTGCAAAATCAACAGGCTTACGAAGACTTAGAGCACAGCTAGGATGGCACAGGTCACCATTCAAGATGAAAGTTGTTCAGCTAGAACAGAATCTAAAAATAACACCTATCCTCCAGGGGAAGATATTGTCGACAAATCTCGATTGATAACAAAAAAGCCGGTGTAACATGGCATGTTGACACATATAACTAGATTATGAATTGACAGAAACAAATTGATCTGGAGTGTACATTTTGTTAAAAGCTTCGCAAAGTGTATTTGGTAAAAGCTTTAACAGCCCAGAGCGTTTTGTACCAAAAGCTGGTGTTGAACTCCTATATATATATGGTGAACAGTAAATCAAGAAGACGGAAAAGATCTCATTTATCAAGATTGATGTAGAAGGTAGAATTTGACTATCAGAGCTGACCATCAGTTAAATAAGACGATTTACTTACAGTGATTCGGTGGCTATTATTGCACAATATGTACAGATTGGGTATAGTTATGTTATAAGGGAATTCTATAACGTGTTATTTTGTAGGCGGTGACCCAGAGACACTAAGTGTGAATTAATCCTAAAACAAATTATGCCCAGATATAAATCATGAACCTCGTTATATTTTTTGACCATTTGAAGACTGGTACGGTTCATAAAACCGGCACTCGAAATACAAAATACTGGCAAAGTCAACCATTTATCAACGGTGCCTAAACTCTTTTTCATTTAAACTGTATTTTAGCTATTTCGAGAGTTAAGGTGACTTTTCAGGCCCAATGAAATCCAAAGCTTGATACGTGGTTTTTAACTTGAACAGAAATGCTGTTGAAATCCAAATAGAAAACCAATACCGCATCATTCTGACACAAAACCGCTAGTCGGAAGTCTTAGCTGATTAATGACCTTGTTCTTTGTCAAGAAACAATCGTGGCTGGTGTCCTCGTTAAACGCAAAAGCGACATAAGTATATCAGATTAGTCATATGATGTCTATATATAAAACAAATCAGCATTTATATCTCAATTTCCATTAAAAAAAAAATTGCTTCACCTGGTTACCAATGTCGATCTTGATTTTTGTTATAATAACTCATAGCGACAACCGATTCCAAAAAATTTGACAGATTCTGTCCTATGTCAATAATTAGAACAAAGCCTTTACATACACATAATTGTTATAATTTTACAGTATACACCCATCTAGAAAAGATAACAAGCCTCTGAGTAACAACCGAATTGATATATACATCGCATGTAGCAGAAGATTTGAGCGTTCGATTATATTTGTTTATAGACCCATACTTTATGCCAGTGATTTATTTATATTTGGCAATTGCGTAATTGTTTCTAATCAAGCCCTTAACTCTCCATTGAATCAGTTTAGTGACAAATTTACATAAAGTTACTATTGATTAACGCTATGATCGATGTGGTATGATGAAAAGAGAACGGATGTTTATCACAGTGCCGTCTGGAGGACGACAATCTACCTGTCAAGAAAAACAAAGGTAACTTAACATACTACACACGCTGATCATTTACGTTAAACCAGTCAATGTTAGACAGCCTGGCAACGACTAGTCGGCCGTGTGACAGGCTATCGACATAAACAGAGGAAAAACCAATGATGCTATTACGGCGTTACAGCCAACCATTTCCTGGTTTCACAATACCAAACTGAAATTCGTCAATAAAACTCTTCAATGAAGCCAGTTGTACAACAATTATATTTTTATATCATTGAAAGCGATCTACTTGACAATTAAAATAACTTTACACCACCATGAACGCAACCGACAGAGACTTAATTACAATCGGTTTCCAAACTATATATCAAGGTGATAGATGTTTTTTTCAGCTTCAAGGATTACTTTTTACAGATTTCTTCAACATGGGTTATCCAGTTTAATTTTTCATTAAGATAGGTGCATATAAACTTGTAAGAAGAGATCTGTTCTATTGTGGATTCCGAAATATGCATTTGAATCTGTTTGATTTTTCTTATAATTTGTGGTTTAATTATCATGAATTTTGTTTTACCTATAATAAGAGTGAGTCTTTTGCTCACCAATCATTTAGCTTATCTAGTTCTTCAGAGATAATATTACCTAAATCCACGAGGTTGTCTCCAGATAAGTGAGCACAGGAATCATCTGCAAATAGGAGTATATGCAAAAGAGAGGATGACTTGATGATATCATTAATATATCAAGGACAAAAAATAATAGCCCAAGGATAGAACCCTGAGGCACTTCACAGTGTACGTCATGATATGAATAGACAAGTATTGTAAGAAGAACACTGTGTGAGCCCGGATAGATATATGTATCTACCGAGCAACCTATTGGAGACTCTTCTGGACCGTAATAGTTTAATTTATATAACAGCATGGAGTGATTGGCAAAAACCTTAGTTAAATCCAAAAATGTAGCGATACTAAATTGTTTTGATTCTTTTGCTTGGTATAATTCCTCCAAAAAGGCTTAATACAGCTTATAAAGTAGAGTGATTGGCGCGAAAACTAAATTGGTTCAAAGAAATTAGTACATTTTCCTCAATAAATGAAACCATTCGTGAAAACATAGCTTTTTCATATAATTTGCTTGAACAAGGTTAAACTGAAATTGGCCTATCATTTTCTTCGGTTTTATAAACTGGGATAACTTTGGCAATTTTTAAGGAAGTCGGAAATTCACCGGAACTAAAGGATAGATTAATGATATTGGAGAGAATTGGTGATAGGTGGATTGAAACTAGTTTCAATGCTCGCATTCCATCAATACCGGCAGAAAAGTTTTTTAATTCGTTAATAATAGTTAATAATTCCTCAGGTGTGGACGGTATAAGGGTAAAAGTTTGCAGACAGGGTAATCTTCATAAAAAATCCTGTTGGTGTCATGACGGGCTAGGGTCGTGTTGGAAAATATAACTACAGTGCGGGTGGTCATAGAGTATTCGATGATACGTTGTCATTAATAACATTACTGTCCAACATGCTGTATCGGTTAAAATGATTATAGAATACTTAACTGATTTTACAGGATACATGACGTCTATGGAGGTCCAAGTTATCATTTAAGCCAGAATAAGATATATCTCTAAATAATAAGAGATAATTAGAGATATATTTTAATAATTAGAGATATCTCTAATTATATCTCTAAATCATTCAGAGATATGTCTAATTCGCCGGAATTTAGAGATATCTCTAATTCTGCCAAATTAGAGTTACCTCTAATTCTGATTAAATGATGATTTGGCCATCCATAAACCTCTACAGTTCACTACAAAAAATGACTAGCCGCTGTCCATAGTATGCTATGCTTGAAAACGATGTTAGAATAGACATCGAAACATTGCAACCTAATAAATCAGATTCGTATCCATAAAACCTTGTGTTATATTTAGTATCTCAACGTCTTAATGCATCTAAAACAAGTTTAACGGAATTGTTTTAATTATGGACCACGTCAAATCGTAGCAATCTGAATTTGTTGTTACTGACTAATTATAGGCGATCACAACGCCGTGAACACGTTTTCAACATTATAATTGCCATCTGCATGCCTCTCAAAACATCTTATTGCTGCAGGTATAATAACGATAACACGTCAACAAACTGTTTGCTTTAGGCGGACATTATTGACTGTATATCCTGGGTTAATTGACCGGTCTTGAAATTTGTATTTTTATACCAAAATATACAATTATTTGTAAAGAGGCATTTATAAACATCAGAGGCATTGTTAATGGGATGTGAACGCTTACACGCACTTGCTAATCTACCACCCGAGTATGATAACGATTGATTCAAAGTGAAACTAGCGATCCGTGATCATTAATTTTTCAACAGTTCGTAGTAATCTGGCTTGAGCTGTGAAGCGGTAAACCATTACAGTTAATTGTCAGTTATGACCATTCTAAAATTGAAAACAAAACCATCCTTCCTTCTGCAAGGTAATGATGATCCATCTTGTTCTGCACATAAAATGAACTACCGATGTTTAATTTTAAATCAGTAGGTTTTACAATTTGACGATTCGTGCTTCAGCACACGTTATTGGAGAAACACTACTACGACAATCACAGACACGGCTTGTCAATGCATTACTGCTAGCATTCGTCTTTTCACGATAAAGGTACGAACCTTTTGACCAGCCCTTCGAAATGGTTTCAAAACGGTTGGGATGTTGAATTGCACCGTGCCTGACGTAGGTGTTTAAAGCTTTCTACTAGATACATACAGACGGTAAGTTATTTTACATTTTATGGGATCTATTCTTTTCCTGTGGGTCCGTGCATGACGTCACTGTTTTCTGTCTTTAGGCTTTTTTTACAAGGAATGAGACAAATTAATTGGTTTCTTAATATCTGTGTTTGTCTAATCCGCGGTTCGGACATTTTTTGTAGTTTTGAATACAGAAATAGTGACGTCACGCACGAAACCACTGGAAAAGAAGGGCTCCGTTCCATATCAGACAGAAGACTGGTCGCATTTCGGAATGTCACGAAAAGTAACCTTACATCTTATAATGCTGGGTAATTATTGAAAATAATGAATATAAGATGTTGAGTAATTTAGTTAGTATGCGTAAAAAAATATATCTTAACCATTTGGACTGTTAAGAACAGCTATTTGGGAATATTTAAATCCATGTACATTTTTGGAAGGGCAATTGCCGAATTTAAAACAAAATTCAAAATAAAAAGAGAATCATTATCAATAAAGATTAATATAGCTGAAGTAGCAAGAAAACGTAGATTTGTAAGAACAAAATTCTGTGATTATGTTTCGGTCATCTTTATTTGTTCAAGTCGAAATCAGACGACGAATGCAGTCAAGAGACACATTTTGCTAATGTCTGAACATATCACAAAAACATGGTTTTCTTCTTTTCAGTTGAGGAAGAGGAATTGCAATAAATGTGATAAATTGCTGTGAGCATTATGTGACTATTGGAGCAATGAATAAGTAACGCTCCTAACTGCATGGCCAAATTTAAAAAATGCCAGGATGAAAATGTTACCAATTTTTGGGGTGCGTTTCCTTATAGTCGGTCTACTGATATTTGAATGTGAATTCCACACGGTTACCACCGAATATAATTTGATGTTGACGCCAAATGTATCGCTTGCACATCCTTCGATACCTGGATTTTACCGTCCCAACAGCGACGAAACATGGGCTTTCAGGTATAAAACACTGTTCATGTTTATTATAAAGATAAAACATTTGGATTTAGAGGGTTCTAACGATTGCAAAGCCGATTCACTGACGCTAGATGATGAAATAAGTGGAAAACGACTACCCTTTTGTGGAGTACGAAGTGCCAATCCAAAATCCAGCCATTATGAGGTCTTAACTTACAGTCTAACTGTGAGCTTTTCTTCAGACAGTTCCAGACAGGGCACTGGGTTTGTTCTCGACATTTCAGGTTATCCGCCGAACAACAGCAAGATCTGCGAGAAAATGTTTCACCCTCAATTTTCTGGATTAGGGTCGTCAGTAATAGCGTATGAAGCAATGTATCCAGCTTTGTTAAACTGTACTTGGGACATTGTGGCGTCGACTGGCCGTCAAGTCATTTTGAACTTTCAGAAGTTTGATATTGAATATTCTGGACCGGGTTGCCCTAGCGATCGACTTGAGGTTTGGGAATTATCACATAGAAACCAATCTGCCTCAAAGCTTATGGGGTTCTTTTGCGGGCGACATAAACCTTGGACTTTAAAAACAGACACAAGCTTTGTTCAGATTCGCTTTATAACAGATGGAGTTGATAACATAGGAGGTTTCCGACTTCGCTACTATAACTATAGGGGGACAGCTCAGACCAATCGTGTCACTTATAAGCTGACAGCTTCTACATCCCCAGTGTCTCGGATTATACCGACTTTATTACTAGAAACAGCTCAACTAGTGACATGGCAAATCAGAACCAATCCTGGGTTTTATATTAAAGCTACAATAGGGCGGGATATAAACGGTGGTTGGGTGGAGATGTACGACGGCCCTGGGCTATATTATAAACGACTGTGGCCAGCAAACAAACCTCATGAGGTATACTCCAACGGTTTCTATCTGACTGTCCACATGGATTTAAGTTTGGTTAATGTCACTCTTGGGACAAATCTAACTTTTGAGGCTTCGACTCAAATTGACACTCAAACGACGGCGCTGCTATTTCATAGTGAACTTTCCTTCATGAAATTAGCACGGCACACCTTTGAACACATTTTGTTCGCCGCATTTATAGTCTCTCCAAATCGATATGCTCGCTTTAACATTAAACCTATCATCCGCTTTATAAGAGATGCTGGAAACACAAACGATTGCGGATTAAATGGAATAGCTTTCTACGACGGGACTGTTTCTTTTGACAATATAATAGGCCCATTTTGTGATATAGACGAGGACTACACGAGAGATATTCTCCGAAAAATGATTATGTCTACAACAGTAGCTTACATTGTGCTGTACAACTACCAGATGATCGACAATCCAGGGCCACAGTATATCTGGACAGCAAGTGGACAGTGCAGAGGATACCAGGTTACGGAAAGAATGTTCAAATCATCGAGTTTTATCAACCATAAAAACTTCATTCTTCGATCCGAAATCATAAGGAGCAAAGGATATATACAAATGTTCTATAACGAAACGAATGCTGATTGCATTGTGGTACATCTTTTACTCGAGAAAACGGCTATAACAGAAATTAGAATATCATTGACTGGGCGTTTCACATATCGCATCTGTCGTCAATGGGGTTTTAGAAAAAATCACGGCTTTGAATCTATTCTTGATGGATCTAAATATAATTCCACTCAAACCTGCACCAACAAGGGCGCCTCCACACAAGAGACAAGTGAGATAGATGAATTTATCGAAACAATATCTTTTTGGACGAAAGAGTTTATTATTGTTGAGCTGGGATCCGTGTCTGACCACCTAAGTCAAGACGTCTTCTGTTTAGATGATAGAGAGAATCACATTACACTTTCTCGTGGCACTGTTGATCAGGATTTGGTGTATGGTAATTGTCGCTTGCGGCTTACTGGACCAAGCCATACAAACAGTTCTCAATACATTTGGCTCGTTAAATTATCGCTACTTTGGGGAGGGGATGATAGTAGGCCTATAGATGAAGTTTTTATGACATTATCAGAAAAGCATAACGACTCCCGCGATGACGTTTCGACAGTTATTTCTTATCGTAAAATTGGATCACTAAGGACGTTATATTACCATTCTTTGCCAGAAACGGAGTTACATATTTCAACGGCAAATGTTGAGCACATAACTTTAACCTTTTCACAAGAAAACGCTTTGAGTACCCATTTTAATTTGCTTACTAACGCTACACTGGACGAATCCCCATGCGTTGTCTATAGAGGACACTGTTATAACCTATTTTTTCGGAGGGACATAGCTTCCTGGCAATCCGCTCAACAACAGTGCCAACGCATCGGTGGGTATTTGGTGAGCATAAACACATATGATGAGCTCAATTTCATCAAGAGTTGCCTGGAAGGATTCTGGGAAAAGGAATTTTACGGAAACGACAGAGGGTTGGTCTTTATTGGCTTAAATGATGCCTTACAGGTATTTCGTTTTTACTGTTGTTTGTTTAATTTACAATATTTTTTTTTATTTGGAGGTTAGATAGTTTATCCCATAAGTTTACACAGACACAGTTTACACAGACCCAGATGTGCAAGTATCAATGCGCTCTTCTTGAATTTTTCTCCAGCGAAAGGAAAATATAATTATTTTGTTTTCTTATCAAAATTTTAAGAAAGCTAACATATAAGAGATAAACAGAATCTCAAATTGGTGTCTCGGATATCAAATTCATAAAACTCGGGTAGAATTTTTCATTTATTCCTCGCCAGATGCTCGGAATAAATGAAAATTACAACCCGAGTTTCATAAATTTGATATCTCCTGGTCACTCATTAGAGATCCTCTATTTCTAAACGTTATCCAAAACAAATACATATCAAACAATTAGTAAAAAAAAAACACGAAAAGAAAATAAAAAAAATTATTGAGTTAAGAGGCACCGGAACCCGATTCCTTGTGATTTTTTGTTCTCATTTTTTGTCTCGTTTCGAATGACCTAAATTAAAGGCAGACGGTCAAATCCTTATAATATGGGCGGTATTCACAGCATTGAAGGCTATGGAATAATTTACAATGAAGTCGGATGACATGTGTTTATGTATAGGTAGTAATATGGCCGAACGAAGGACGCCTTGTAGGCGAAAATAACAACAACACAAATCTAACATAACCGATAACACGATTTTGCTACATGCTCTGCACGTGAGATTTTCGTATCAACGGTTACTAACGAAAGTCGCCATCTTGTTACCGTACTCGCAATCTCGCATGTTCACACACAAGTTTTTTTAGGAGTAAAGATAGCCCTATCATTAAAAACAGTTTGTGATTTCTAAAAACAATTTAAAAGGATAAATTCAAAACAAAATGAAAGGTGAATGCTTGACAACAGTTCTTTCTCTGTCAGAAATTCTCCACGCAAGAGTTGTCTCCCATATTTGACCTATTTATACGTTCATTCTTCGTAGATTTCTTTTTGCAAAGCACCACTGTAAAAACAAATTTTTTTCGAAACCAAATCACCGGTTATATACAGCAAATTGTAATCTTTTAAACTTTCACTTTTTTCTTGCTAATATGTCCTGATTGGCGCTGGTTGATCTATTGTTGATGGAAAAAAGGCACGGCTACTCAATCATGTCTATCCGGGTAAACCGTAGGTATGGGTCCAATACCGCCAGTACAATACTAGCGGTATGGGCCGGTTGGTTCGACATCGGGCTGGACTATCTG